>VZTI01001767.1:153243-167173 GCA_013397865.1 Struthidea cinerea
ATCCCCGCCGCACAATGACCCCGCGTGGTTCCTCTCCCACTCTCCAGCTCCGGCCTCTTTCTCCCGCTGAGATTGTTTTTGTTTTTAACTTCCCCTCCTCCCACCCCACCCCATGCTTGATTTTTTTTTCCCCCTTGCCCGCTGCGGTGCCCCCCGAGCCCCGAGTGCCCCCGAGCCCCGTGCCGTGCGCTGGGCTCCTCCGCACCCCCGGGGCTCTGTTTGGTGCCCCTGTTGTCCCGCCGGTGCCGGTCGTTTGTGTCCCCCCGGGGGTCTCTGCCTCTGGATTCCCCCCCCGGCCGGGCCCAGAGGGGTGAGACCCCCCGTTGGAGGCGGGGGGAGGTCGGTGGGAGGCCCCTTCCCCTCCCCCGACCGGACACCGCCTGATGCTCCCTCCGGTTCCCCCTCTCCAGGATTCAGCCAGGAGGGTCCCGCGGGCAGCTCCACCATGTCGGACAGTGACCCGGGGGACGAGGACGGCGCCACATCCCCCGACCCCTCGCAGTGCAAGAGGAAGAGAAGGGGCAACCTCCCCAAGGAGTCGGTGAAGATCCTGCGGGACTGGCTGTACGAGCACCGCTTCAACGCCTACCCCTCGGAGCAGGAGAAGCTCAGCCTCTCGGGGCAGACCAGCCTCTCCGTGCTGCAGGTACGAGCCAGCCCCAGCCGCTGGGGACGCCGCTGGGGACACTGCCATGCTGTGTGGGACAGGAGAAGCCCACTGAGGATCCCAAGGGACTGGGCAGGCTGGGATCATTCGCCACTGAAGGGCAGCGAGGAGGCGAGGGAAGGGCCGTTGGGGAAGGAAAGGCACCTGTGTGAAGGGGGGGTCTCTGGGGAGCCGTCTGAGCCCTGGGGACCAGCTCTGCTGGAGCAGAGCATTTTGGCCAGCCAGAAGGTGGAGGGACTGGAGTGGGAACAGGATGAATACCCTGTTGTCAGTAAAAGCTGCACAGGTGGGAGGGTTTTGGGGGATGCTACTTTATCCTGTTCCCCTGGACACCCCCAGCAGAGGCCAGGATGGCCACCCCCTGCACACAGAGCTGGGCAGAGGACAGCTCTGGGGCTGGGCAGGGCCAGGAGTTAGACTTGATGATCTTTGTGGATCCCTTCCAGCTCAGGATCTTCTGTGATTTTAGCCAGAAGGGAGAGGCCGGGCTGGGCTTTGAGCCCCATGGGCTGTCAAGCGCTGGCTGGACCCTGGTCCCAGTTGCACCAGCTGCATGAAGGGGAGCCCAGCTGGGGACTCCTCGACTCCTCTCCAGGAGTCTCCCTGTCCTGCTCCTGGCTGTGGGCTGATGTTCTCCATGTGGCACCATGGCACAGGAGCCCTGGGGGTGCAGCAGTGGGGGTGAGCAGCGCTCTCCCTTCCCGCCCTGGTGTGCTGCCTGCCGGTGTTCAGGGTGTCTGGGAGGGCCTGCCAGTGTTCAGGGTGTCTGGAATGCCCTGCCTGTGTTCAGGGTGTCTGGGATGCCCTGCCTGTGTTCAGGGTGTCGGGGTCAGCCTCCCTGCTGCTGCTGTCCCTGTGCTCCATGCACAGGCCTGGTGCCCTGGGCCCCGTCCCCCTCTCCCAGCCCAACAGGGCGTGGGCTTCACTCTGTTCTCTGGTTCTGGGGTGCGGTGGGGTGCAGTGGCACAGCAGGCGAGGGTTTGCTCCTCTCCTGGAGCTTCCTCTGTACCTCTCGCTCCTCTCCCTGTGGCTCAGCACAGCCCTGGCCAGCTGCCCCAGCCCGGACACTGAGTATGGACAGGGGCTGTCTGCTTCCCCCCTTCCTGGCCAGCAAGGCAAACCTGCTCTTTCATTTTAATGTGTTTCTGGATGTGCTGGCTGTGCCACAGGTGTGTGTCCGGCAGCTGCTCCGGGGACAGGCTGGAGCTCCTGGACAGGCTTAAGGCTGAGTGTCGGGGTAGCAGCGACGGGCTTGGGGCTGTGGGAACTGGGCTTGTCCTGGCCCAGGCTGGCATGACAGCGCCTGGCACACGGGGGTTGCCCAAGGGCTCTGGTGGGACTGGCAGGTGCCCGGCTGTCGGTGCCCCGAGCCCCATGGGACCCAGGAGGGGGTTGGCACATGGGTGGGCTTGTGTTGAGGTGTGGCCTTGCTGTGTGCCAGCTGTTGTTCACCCCAGGTGACCCCCACAGCCAGTGTGTGCCCCCTGTGCCCCCCGGGCAGGGGGTCCCAGCCCCGTGGGTGGCATTTCCCAGTGCCAGCTGAGGGCTGAGACCGGGATTTCTGAAGGGATGTAGCAGGAATCCATGGGGATGCTCCCTCTGCCTGTTGGGGTGGAGGAGTGGGACACCCCATGGTGTGGCCGTGTGGTTCAGTCTGTGGCACTGATGTGACCCCTCCAAAAAGCCTCTGGAATGCAGGGCTCTGCCACAGCCACTGGCCAACCCCCCCAGTTGTTTCTTTGTGCACCCCCCTGCCCGCTCCCGTGGCCTGGGGAGCTGGAGCCGGGCGCTGGCAGCCAGGGAGCAGGGAGAGCGGGAAGCCATGTGCCTCCCTTGCAGAAATTCCAGAGCTGAGGAAGCGGCACCTGCTCCCACTGAGGCTTCCTGGACAGCAACAGCTTTCCAAGCCAGTGCCCTGCTGCGGGATGGATGGGCTTTTCCTCCCTGTGGAGGGGATGCTGCTCTCGCAGTGCTGGGGGCACAGATGCTGCCCAAAGGGACAGAGTGGGGTGTGCCGGTGGGGGGAAAGGGATGGCCATGATTAAAAACCCATAAACTGCTTCAGAGGCAGAGCGTGTCCCAGCTCTGTGACAGTGGCTGCTGTCACCGTGGCTGTGTGTGCTCGGCTCTGTGCCGTGTTCTCCAGTGGGAATTGAATGCTGGAAGGAGCATGGCGGTGGGGACAGGCAGGATTTTGGGGGGTTCTCAGCACTGAGGAGTTGGGCTTTTTGTTGGAATCCATCTCTCTGGTTGGGGATCACAGTGGTGGATGGCTGTGGGATCACAGGATCATGTCAAGGGGACCCAGCTGAGGCTTGCAAGGGAGAGGGTTTGGAACAGAAAAGGGAGTAAGACTGGTGTATTTGAGGGTTTTAATGCCAAATATTGTCTTAAAGACAAAAAAAGGACAACTGACATCTTGCTGTGATTGAAATTGTGGCAAGTTCTCTCTCCCTGGGGGAAATATTTTCCATAGCTGTTGATTTAGGAAAGATCAGACATTTTTTCCCCCCTGATTTATTCTCTTCTAATTGTTTTCTAGGAAGAAGGCATTTATTTTAATGTAGCATTTTATATAAAGATGCTGAAACAATCCATGGCCAAGGCTCAGTAATGGCAAAGGGCTGCCAGAGGTGCAGCCTCTGTGCTGTGCAGATGTTTGGGAGAGCCTTTAGTGTGAGCTGTGACCCTGCTCGTGGGCAGAGGCACGGGGAGGTGTCTGTGCTGCCCCATTCCCGGCCCTGTTAGGGGCTGAGGGGCTGCAGCTCCATCACCTGATGGTTTCTAGGGTTTTCCATCCGTGCTGCTCTCCTGCCATCCGTCTGCTCTGGCAGCCTCGGTGCTCCCATTCGGGTTGGCAGAGCGTTGGCACCGGCAGCAGTGTGGAAGCAGGACTGAGCTCTAGGATGGCTCACTTGGAGAAGGAAAAACTGTCCCCAGCCTGGGGATCTGCAGGATGGGCCCCGAGCTGGCTCTGTGCAATGCCACGGCCTCTGGCTGGGCAATGGCAGGAGCTGTGCTGTACCCGCCTGCAGCTGGGACCTTGGGGCTGCAGTGGGGGACAGCACTGAGCCCCTCCTTCCCCGGGGGGCAGCTCTGCTCAGAGCCACCGCAGCTCCCGGGGCTCCGGGCAGTGGTGCTCTGGCTCGGGGGTGGCTTGGCCGCAGGGCAGCCCAGGCTGTGCCCATTGCTGTGCTGCGATGGGGAGCAGGAGCCGTGGGGCACGGTCCCGCAGCGGGGCGGGCAGGGCCGGGGGTAGCCGGGACAGGGCGCAGGGAGGAAGGGGCTGCCCCGGGCGGGCGGTGCCCGGCAGGAAGCAGCCGGCGTTGGGGTTTCCGTGGGTGCCAGCACTGGCTGTGCCTCTCTGGAGCCGCACGGGAAGGAGGTGCAGGGCCGAGGGGGGACCCGTGGTCGCGGGGCTGTGTGGGAGCCGCTGCCGGTTGGCTCTGGGGCTGCAGCCCGCGCTGACCCCGCCGCGCCCCTCTCTCCTCGCAGATCTGCAACTGGTTCATCAACGCGCGGCGGCGGCTGCTCCCCGACATGCTGCGCAAGGACGGCAAGGACCCCAACCAGTTCACCATCTCCCGCCGCGGCGGCAAGGCCGGAGACGTGGCCGTGCCGCGGGGCTCCGCCGCCGGCTCCGGGCTGCTCGTGGTGCCGCCCGTGGCGGCCGCGGGCTCCCCCAAGGTGCTGTCGGTGCCGGTGTGCCCGCAGGTACTGTGCCACCCGGCGCTGGCCGTGGTGAGCGCCCACAGCCCCGAGTGGGAGAAGCCCCCCGGGCCCGAGGCCGTGCCCAGGGCGGGCGCGGGGCCCGGCGGCAGCACCCTGACCCTGCTGGCGCGGGCCGAGGCGGGCAGCCCCACGCCCGGACTCTTCAACACGCCGCCCCCGACGCCCCCCGAGCTCTTCGGGGACGACTTCAGCAGCTTCCAGCTGCTGGTGGAGGTGGCCCTGCAGAAGGCGGCCGAGCTGGAGCGGCAGCGGCAGGGGGGGCAGCCCCACACCGAGCCCCCCGGAGCCTCCAAATAGCCCCGGGCCGGGTCCCGCAGTGCCCTTCCCGGGGGGCCCTGACCCTCCCGGCCTCTGCCTCACCCCCACAGCCCATCCCCAGAGCGGCCTCCTGCCTGCCGGCGGCTCCGGCCTCTCTCGGCAGCCAAGGCGGCAGAGGAAGGACCGTCCCACCCCGCCATCCTCCTGCTGGGAGATGCCCCGGCTGCCGAGCCCGGTGCCCCGGCTGGGCAGGGAACCGTCGTGACCAGCCCTCGGCGCTGGCAGTGCCCTGTCCCTGCCGGAGCGGTCACTGGAGCTCCCCTGGAAAACCTGCTGATCTCTTCCTCTCCTGCGAACAAGGCTCCAGCCAGCGCCGCATCTTCAGGGAGACAGAGAGAACCTATTTTTTTAACGCTGGCGTCTATTTTAAGGACTGTGGATGAAGAGCTTTGTCTCCCAAATCTCTGATCTCTTCTCCCTCCCACCTTTCCCCCCCGTCCCCCCCCCTTTTGTTTTTGGGGGGGGCTTTCTGTTTCCCGGTGCTGGCCAGGGGCCCTGCCTTGCCCAGGGAAGGGCAAAGGACAGATGAACTGGAAACGTGGAGTCTGTGGCATTTTATCATGGAAAAAATAGAATCCTCCTCTTCCTTTTTAGGTTATTCTGGATGCTGCCAGTAGAAATCTCTATGGTGCTGTTTAGCAAGTTTTTTGTTGAAACATTTTCCCTTTAATTGTGATTTGTTACATGACTATTACATTTTTTTCTTTTTTTTCTCTCTCTTTTTTTTTTTTTAAAACCAATCTGATGACATCATCCCTTCACATTTCTTTCAAAGAATGTTTTTCATTCCTNGTGTTTGTTTTTTTTTTCGTTTTTTTTTTTTTTTTTTTTTTTTTTTTTTTTTTTTTTTTTAATTATTATTATTTTTTCTTTCCATAAAACCTTTGGAAAGAGGCGTGGTGCGGGCACGGCCATGTGCGTCCTGCAAGTGCAGCCCGGCGTTCCTGGGAAGGCGCGGATGGAGGTGCTGCTCTCTGTCCCCTCCCCGCGCTCCGCTCGCCGGTGCGGCCGTGCGCTGCTGGGGACCTCTAGTGACAAACTGGTCTGTGCTGGGAGCTGCCGGGCCCGGCCTGCCCTGGGCCGGTCTGGGGCTCTGCGGCAGCTTTTGGGCTCCTGGCTGGGCGTCCCTTGCTGTCCCTGGGCGCGGTGCCGGGGTCGGGCACTGCTGTGCCCTGTGGGATGTAAGTTAATGTGACTGTGCCCTGCCCGAGGAGCTCCAGTCCCACGGGTAATTAGCCAGTTGAGCTGATGACTAGAGGGGGTAAAGCCGCAGGACCGGGAGCTCTGTGGGGCTGGGGGAGAGCACTGGAGGCAATGGGGCCGGAAGGGAAAAGCACTGATTTGGGGGACTGGTGTGTTCCCAGCCCCCATTTCTTCAGAGGGAAGGTGCCAGGGGAGAGGGTGCTGTGGGAAGGCTTCCCAGCAGTGTCACCTTGGCAGTGCCCTGCACAGCGCTAGGGTGGCAGCGGGGTGGGTGGGTGCCCATCGTGTGCCTGTGACCAGCCCCTCTCTCACCCCCACCTCCGTTTCTGTGCCCAGCCTTCGCCCTTTGCCTCCTTTTCAGGGAAAGTCCTGAATTCTGGGACTCCCTCTTTCACCGTGTCACCCCCCTGCAGCTCTGTCCCTTGCCCTGGGGGAGGGAGAGGCTTTTTGGCCTCCTGCTCTCCTCTTGCCCCAGTCAAACCAAAGTGGTTTCCTTCCCCCAGAGCTGTGCCTGTGCCGGGGGCTGGTGCTCCTGCCCTGGGATGGACCAGAGAGTGGAGAGGGCAGGAATTATTGGAATTAAATTTATGGAGAAATAACAAACTACTGTAAATATCTTTTTGTTTGTTTTTCTATTGTCAAATAAAAGTTTTTTTAGTTTTGGTTGATTTTTTTTTTAAATATGAGCTGTGTGTCAGAGTGAACTGTGTCATTTGTGGGTGCCTCACTTGATTCTCCACCACTGGGAGAAGCCCCTGGGCCACCCTGGCAAGGCACCCGGGTGTGCCCCACTCTCCATGGGCTGCTGGGCCTTTGTGCTTGTGGTGAGAGATGTGGGGTGGGGCACGTTCCCAGGGGGAGCGGGGGGCTGGAGCCAGGGCAGGGGCTGCCAGCCCAGCTTGGGGGTCTGCACTGTGCCAGGGGGTCCCAGCTGGGGACAGCACAGCTCTGCTGCCCCTCCTGCAGGCCCAGGCAGCACCTCGGGGCTCCTGAGCTCACAGAGGGGCCAATGCCCCCGGCAGGCCCTGGGGACCCCCAGGCAGGTCCAGCAGAACCTCGGGGTCCTGCTCCCACCACCAGGGACCAGCGGCTCCGGGGGCTCAGGACACGGTGCCGATGGACAGTGTGAGGGCACAGGGGTCGCGTGGGGGGAGGCACCGCTCTGAGCCCCCCACACCCACCTCCATCGCCTCCCAGCTGGGACTGGTGCTGCGGGGAGGGCTCCTCCAGTGGGACCCCAGCCCTGTCCCAGCCCTGCAGCCCCCATGCCCTGAGCCGGGCACACAGAACAGCCTCATTAATGGGACACTCTCGTACTTCCCAGAGCAGTTTGGGTTGGAAAGCACTTAGGTCCAGCCCCCTGCCATGGGCAGGGACACCTTCCACTGTCCCAGGCTGCTCCAAGCCCCGTCCAGCCTGGCCTGGGACACTGCCAGGGATCCAGGGGCAGCCACAGCTGCTCTGGGCACCCTGTGCCAGGGCCTGCCCACCCTCCCAGGGAACAATTCCTTCCCAATATCCCATGTGTCCTTGATCCCTGTTAATGTGAAGCCATTCCCTGTGTCCTGTTTCTCCAGCCCTTGTCCCCAGCCCCTCTCCCGCTCTCCTGGAGCCCCTTGAGGCCGCGGAAGGGTCTCTGAGCTCTCCCCGGAGCGTTCCCTTCTCCACGCTGAACACTCCCAGCTCTCCCAGCCTTTCACACTTCCCACGCCACTGCCAACCCTGCCCCCAAAATCCGTACGAGTGGGTGAGGCTCCGGGACCCCTCCCTGGCTCTGCCCCCATCGCTGGGGCGGCGCGGGCTGTGCCCGGATCAGCGCAAGGAGCCGGGAGCGCTGCGCATCCCCAGAGTCCCGAGCCGCGGCACTGGTGGCCGGAGGCAGCGCGCCCAGCCCCGCCGGGACCGTGCCGGGAGCTGTGGCCGGGATGGCCCCGGGGCAGGCGCTGCCCCGCCCGGGGGGGACCGGGGGATGCCCGGGCAGAGGGAGCCGGGCCGGGGCCGCGGGGTCCCGCGGGGATTGCCTCCCGTGGATTCCCGGGGAACGGGCACTGCGCGGCCGGGGATGGTCCCGGGGCAGCCCAGCAAGAGCCGGGAGCGGCTCCTGGCACTGGGAGAGCGCGGGGCTGCAGCGCCCGGCCGGGACGGGGTCACGGACCTGGAACCCGGACATGGACACGGGACACGGGACACGGGACACGGGACATGGACCCGGGGCACGGACAGGGTCACGGACCCGGGACACCGCACATAGAGCCGGGCACGGAGCCGGGGCACGGACAGGGGCACGGACAGGGTCACGGACCCGGGACACCGCACACAGAGCCGGGGCACGGACAGGGGCACGGACAGGGTCACGGACCCGGGACACCGCACACAGAGCCGGGCACGGACAGGGGCACGGACCCGGGACACCGCACATAGAGCCGGGCACGGAGCCGGGGCACGGACAGGGGCACGGGACAGGGACACCGCACACAGAGCCGGGCACGGACAGGGGCACGGACAGGGTCACGGGACAGGGACACCGCACACAGAGCCGGGCACGGACAGGGTCACGGAGCCGGGACACCGCACACAGAGCCGGGCACGGTCCCAGCCGTGCCCTCTGTCCCGGCCCGCCGGGAGCTGGGGCACGGGGCACGGGGCACGGGGAGGCCACGCCCACCGCCGACATCCAGCCCCGCCCCCTCCCAGCAGCCTCACGGCCATTCGCCGCAGCGGCACGTACTGTGCTGTGATTGGCTGGCAGGCCATCACCCCGCCCACGCGCCATCCCGGAAGTTCTCTGATACACGGCCTCACCCCCTGCACCCACTGGGGGCGGCCTCTTTGTTCCACCCGCCATCTTATGGCAGGGCGCAGCCATTTTGTTAAACGTCATGCCGCTCTGTGATTGGCTGGCAGCCATCTCATGACACCACCATCCCCACGTGATCTCAGGCAGCCCCGTGATTGGCTGCCCGCGTCCTTCGGGCTCAGAATAACCAGGTGGATACAAGGCATGGACATGAAATTATTTATAAAGGGGTGTTAAATGCTTCTCAGATTTATAAAAGGTGCGTTTAAATATGTATAACACCTTTTTCCATGTGTTTTACACATATTTGTATGTATATGCATATAGAAGTATATAACTCTACCTCTGTGTATGTATTTTAATATATGTAGGTGAATTTAAAATATTGTATTAGTTAGAATATATAAACAATATTAAAATTAATTAATCTCTACAGCTTTGTAAATTCACTTACATGTTAAAATATATGCACATATATATACAAATACATATTATATAAGAACATAAACATTATGAGCAAACCCAGCTCAGAGCAAGGATCATTTGACAGCTCCGTGAGCAGCAGCTGGGAGGAGTAAATAATAAAAAAAAAATAACCCCCACCTTTCCTTGGTGCTCCCCCTTTCTCTGCCAGAGATCCCTAAAACTGCATCTTTACAACGCGCCCCAAAACCCAGCAGTGCAACCCAGCAACGTCTCTGCCCCCACGGAATCCCGAGGTTTGGGAAAGGTGAGGCCCAGCTGCCGCCCAACCCCAACACGCCCCCGCACCCCCTCCCCAGGTGCCACCCGCACAGACCTTGCCAGCACCTCCGGGGCCGGGGACTGCACCCCCGGCCTGGGCAGCCCTGACCGCCTTTCCCATGAAGGACTTTCCCCCAGTATCCAGCCTGAGGCTGCTTCCCTCAGCCCCTGGGAGCAGAGCCTGCCCCCAGCTCCAGCCCAGTTTGAAGCGCAGCACAGCCAAGCTTGGGGAATTTCATGGCTGGGGGCAGAGACCTCCAAGAGCGGCTTTCAGGGACAGCCCCAGACACACACAACGGGAAGCATTCAGGATTTCACTTTTATTTATTTTTTGCCTTCTGGATCACCAACACTCTCACTGAAACCTCTGGGATTCCACCTCCACCCCCATGACAGTAGCACACAATCTCCCAACTTGTTCAAACATGTGAAGAGGGGAAAAAAAAAAAAAAAATCCCCAGCGAGATCCCTCAGGATGGGACAAAAACCTTCAGTGTGAGAGGGTGGCAAAGAATCAGGGGGGTGGCAGCTCCGGCTCCAGGGAGCCAGGCTGGAAAGGAGACCTACAAAGGGGAAAAAAAAAAAAAAAAAAGGGCTAAAAAATATTTAGCAATCCTTCCTCTACCCAGAGAGCAGGGAGATAAGGAAAAAATAGTCATCTGCTTACACACAGGGTATATATTTTTACACACACTTGGACACACATCTAGATATAGTACATGTAAAAATATATGCTATACATCTGCCCGCCCCCGCGGCGGCGCGGGCAGGATCCGTGTGTAGGAATTACTATACAGGTACTACTAAGTGTATATGTGCATATGTACACCCCCTCCTCCTCCTGCACACGCCGACCCCGCAGCCGGGATGCCCCCGCAGCCCCCCCCCGCTGCAGCAGCTCCTCTCTCCGCCAGCCATCCAAGGAAAATGGGAAATCAAAGTGATGTGGCTCGTGCTCTGCGGTCCTTCAGCTCCGCTCCTGTGCCCGGAGCGGGGTCCGGCTCTCGGGCTCCCCTGTGCCAGATTTATTGCACATTTGGCTTCTGGGCTGCATTTCAACCCCACATTCCACAGCCCCGGCGTCCTCTCCCTCCAACAAACTGAGGATACGACCCCCTGTGCCCGTCCTCCCCCACCCCAACATCCCCATGCCAAGAACACAAAGCCCAGGAAGGCTGCTGGCTGGAGAGGGCAGCAGGAATAACACACCGCAGGCGTTCTCTGCGGGGACAGCGGGGTCCGGACACGGGAACCGAAGCCATGCAAAGGGTGGGAGAACGGGAGCTGGAGGAGGGAAAAATAAAGGATGAGAAGGGCAGAACAGAGCTGAGGAGGAGGAAGAACACAGCATGGCAAGTGCTCAAGGCTTCGTGTTTTCTTGTCCTCTTCTTGTAAACAAGCTAATAATTCTCATGAGATAGAACAAGTAAAAAGACTGAAGTTCCAAGTCGAGGGGCTGGAGTTCCCAGGAGTCTGTCCAGTCCGTTCAGCAACACCACAGCCGGGGAGAAAACGAGGGGCATTTTTTCTTTTTCCTTTTTTTTTTTTAAACTTTTTTTTTTTTTGTTTGTATTTTTTTGTGTTTTTTTTGTTAAAATCTTCATTACTTAAAGCTGAGAGAGAAAAAAGCCAACTCAGGAGCCCTTTTCAAGGATGGCTCATTGTCTCTAGACTGAATAAATCACACTAGTTTCGAGAGAACCTTTTTTTTTCCCATTTAATGACTTATAAAAGCCGCGGGCTGGCCGTGGCCGGGCTCAGAGGCGGGTCTGGGCCTCGGGGACGTAGATCTCGATGCTGTCGGCGCTCTCGGTGGCCGAGTTCTGCCGCACGGACGCCGCGCGCTTGGCCGCCATCAGCCTCTTCCGCGCCTCCTGCCGCTGCTTGTCCGAGTCGGAGCCTTTGTCCCGGCCCAGCTGCGATTTGGACTTGGCCGGCTTCTTTGGCACTGGAGGGGGTGGTTTCTTCTCTTCCTTTAGGGAGACAGTAAGGAAAACCCCAGAGCTGACATAAGCGTGCACAGCTGGGCGCCAGCTCGGCCCCGGCGGGGCCTTGCGGGAGGGACTGGGACTGTGTCGGGGAGAGCAGCTCTGGAGCAAGACACCCCCCAGAATCAGCTGCCCCAGTTTCTGCAAGGAGCTGTTCTGCATTTCATGGAATCACAGAATGTCCTCAGTGGGAAGGGACCCACCACAGGCATGGAATCACAGAATGGTCTGGGTTGGGAGAGCATCCAGTTCCACCCCCTGCTATGGCGCGACGCCTTCCGTTAGATCCTGTTCAACCCGGCCCTGGACGTTTCCTGGGATGGGGTGTGCACAATCCAGAGGCTGATGATCCACAACCAGGATCATCAAGTCTAACCCCTGCACGGACACACCTGCAGGACACCCTGGGCATCCCTGGCAGCGCTGTCCAAACGCTCCTGGAGCTCCGGCAGCCTCGGGGCCGTGCCCATTCCCTGGGGAGCCTGGGCAGTGCCCAGCACCCTCTGGGGGAAGAGCCTTTCCCTGATCTCCAACCTAACCCTCCCCTCCATGCAGCTTCCATGGTACAGGGCTCTTCTGGAGTGGCCTGGAGTTCACAGGCTGTCTGGTTCAGCTGTAGCTCAGAGCACAGCACAGGCAGCATGAAGACACAATTTAAAGTGGAACTGCAAAATTTTAATCAGCCACCCTGCCCTGAGCCACAGTCCTCCCTACCCTTACCTGTAGAGCCAGGACACCACCTCTCCTGCATTCTCCAAAGGTTCCAGTTGTTTTTTGTATTACTTAGGCACCAGGGATAGTTAAACCCATCCGCACAGAGCTGGGAACACTCGAGGCCCCTGCACCACTGCTCAGCACCCCGGGCTCCCTCCATCCAACAC
The DNA here is from genome assembly GCA_013397865.1 of Struthidea cinerea. Lineage (NCBI taxonomy): Eukaryota > Metazoa > Chordata > Aves > Passeriformes > Corcoracidae > Struthidea > Struthidea cinerea. Next base: position 165,574 of record VZTI01001767.1, read on the forward strand.
CTTTTCCCCTTGTACAAAACTGTTCCCACTCTTACTCAAGAGGAACGGCCTTGGTGCCTTGCAAGGCTGTGAGATGACAAGCTCAGGATGGCAAAAGCCCTCAAGAGCATCTGTTTGCAGACAAAACCAGACCTTGGATACCCCAAATGTGTGCAAGGTGCTCGGGCCACTCCCCAGTGCCCCTCACTCACCTTTCTCTCCGGTGTCTCTGCCAATTGCCAGCTATTAGCTTTGAGGTGGTACAGCTCATCAAACTTCATGCTGATGTCTTCAATGGACAGCTGGAGGAGATCCCAAAATCCAGCCAAGTCCTGGGCTGTGGGTCTGGGATTGGCGTTAGGGTTCTAGAAGGGGAAGCATTAGGAACACCCTTTCAGAAAGAACACACCCAGCAGAGCAGTGTGCACAGCACGTTCACCCCTTCCATGTCTGCCTGCAAACAAGCCCGGTGAGAACCCACCGCAGACACCAGCCCTGAACATGGACAGGCAAAGGCATCATTTACAGCCCAAACAACTTCTGCCCAGCTCAGGAAGCAGGTCCTGACTGCACCTCTCCTACAGCAGAGTAATCCTGAACCAGACACTCGGTGCTGGCACTATCCCCACAGCAGGAACCTCCAACAGCAGGTGCCCAGCATGGGAATCAGAGCCACAACACTGGTTTCTTACACAGAGACCCCGATTTCAGGGTGGGAAATAATGGAAATGGACACCCAGCTCTGATGCCTGGATGTGCAGCACTCCCAGAAGCCAAACTGAGCTTTCATGAGCAAGATTATTTTGCTACATTTCCCCCCAAAACAACCTGAAAGCATCAGTACTTCTTGGGCTGCGCTGAAAAATTTTAAGCGGCCTAAGTTTCTTCCAAGAACAGGATTTTCCCAGTTCCCAGACAGCTGAAACACCACTGCAGGCCCTGGAAAGCATGGGATCAGATCCGAGCAGCTCACACAAAGCTCTGCTGGTGCTGCTGCTCAGCTGGGATCAGCACTTTATCCCCTCCTGCTCCTCAAGTCTCTCCCAAGATTATTTTGCGTGTAAAGGGGAATTCACCTCTGAGGAAGTTCGCAAAATCCACATTACCATAAAGCCTGAGGGGAAAACTAAACCACAGATTCCATCAATCCCCATTAGCCCAGGTCAGCTCTGAGCAAGGGCAAACCCCTGCATTCCCTGTCAGAGATCAATTCCCAGTGACCTGGGGACGGTGCCACCAGCCACACATGCAAAGGGAGCACGTTTAGTCAAGAGCAGACTTTTCAAACAGTCCCCCCTATCTGGCCCAGCCTCAGGGGTTTGCCTCAAAAAGCCCTTCAGAAGCAGGAGGCAGATCTGTGCTAACCCAGCCCTCCCCCAGCCTGGCACTGCAGGACTCACAGGGACAGCAGCCTGTGAACACCTGACCACGTCCCCGTAGTGCTGTTGAGAGGCACCCTCTCAGAAACAGGAAAAAGAGATCCAGACTCACCAAGTTTTGTTCACAGAGGCCGTGGAATTGCTGGAACTTCTGTGACATTAATAACTGTGCACTGCCCACTGCACTCAGGACTTTTCCTAAGACTGTGGGGGACAAAAAAAGAAAAAAAAAAGAAAAAGAA
>VZTI01001767.1:167192-197860 GCA_013397865.1 Struthidea cinerea
AAAAAAAAAAAAAAAAAAAAAAAAAAAAAAAAAAAGATAAAGACCTGAGTTGAACAGACCATTAAATGCAGCAATGAGCTCCAGCGTTTCTGGAGCAAAGAAACACTCGAGTCATCAGAAAAGCAGTTTCAGAGATACTCAAGGCACTAACTGCTCTCAGGAACAAGATGTTTTGAAACTGCATTTGTTTGCCATTGCTGCTTCTGGCAGCCCAAACACAGACCTGTCTGAGGGCATTACAACATCCAAGCTGGCAGAGAGCTCCTTAAACTGCCCTCAGCCCCTCAGAGGAGCCACCAGCACCACCTCAGCGAGGTCTGCTGGCACCTGCTAGAGATTGCAGCCTGCTCTCCCAGCGCTGCACAAGGGGAGGTGACACAGGCACCACTCCCAGCCTCCCTGTACCAGCAGGGATTAACACACAGGCCAGGGCTTTTAACACCCAGCACTTCGTGGGGCTCTTAACAGTTTCTCCAAGCAGCCTCTGGGCATGAACACGTTCCTCTGCTCACTAGAGGAAATACAGTCTGGGCTTTTCCCTTCCAGAGGCAGGCTCAGAGCCCCACGTGCCTGCAGCTGCATCACCAACAGGCACCACCTGAGTCCCATCCCTGCTCTGCTGCTGCCCCCGAGCCTGCTCGGAGCACTGGGAGCTCTTGGTGGGACACGTGCACCCCGGGCTCTCTCACCCACCGAGGCTGTGGTGATAGAATCAAGCAGCCTGCTCCTGGCAGTCACAGGAACAATGCCCAGGCAGAAAGAGACTTGGGGGTACTGGCTGACAGCCGACTCAACATGAGCCAGCAGTGCTCCTTGGTGGCCAAAAAGGCCAATGGCACCTGGCCTGTATCAAGAATAGTGTGGCCAGCAGGACCAGGGAAGTCATTCTTCCCCTGTACTGGGCACTGGTGAGGCCACACCTCGAGCGCTGTGTCCAGTTCTGGGCCCTCAGTTCAGGAAGGACATTGAGGGGCTTGAATGCATCCAGAGGAGGGCAACAAGGCTGGTGAGGGGCTTTGAACACAAGCCCTGTGAAGAACTGAGGGAGCTGGGGTTGTTCAGCCTGGAGAAAAGGAGACTCAGAGGTGACCTTATCCCTCTCTACAACTCCCTGAAAGGAGGTTGTAGCCAGGTGGGGCTGGGTCTCTTTCTCCAGGCAACAACTGACAGAACGAGAGGACGCAGTCTCAAGCTGCACCAAGGAAAATATAGGTTGGATATTAGGAAAAAGTTTTTTTCAGAAAGAGTGATAAAATATTGGAATGGTCTACCCAGGGAGGTGGTGGAGTCACCATCCCTGGACGTGTTTAAAAAGAGATTGGATGTGGCACTCAGTGTCATGGTTTAGTTTAGTTAAGGTGTTGGGACATGGGTTGGACTCGATGATCTTGAAGGTCTCTTCCAACCTGGTGATTCTGTGAATGCCATGCAGGTCTTGCTGTCTTTCCTTGCCACAGGTCAAGCCAGGCCAGCCCCGAGGCAGGGAGATCCCTGGCACGGCCTGTCCCCCTGGCAGCCAGGGCAGCACCTCAGGGAATAGGATTAGGGATTAGCTCCTGGAGCCCCAGCAGTGACAGCGAGCTAAAACTGAGCCTCACCTTTGTTTCACCTTTCTCAGGTTTTGAAAACATCAAGACCAGGCTCCACACAAAGATCCTGCCCTCTGCAGCCTCATCACCCACTCCTGTCACTCTGTAGGCACCAGAGGCACAATTCCCACTGCAAAAAGCCCAGGTTTTGCCAAGGCATTCGAAAATAAAGGAACAAGCCCAGCTGTTCCATAAAATCAACTGGCCTCGTGTTCCCTGTTCCAGGCTTTTGGTGTATCCAGCACAAATTCAGTGAGGCTGTCCCATGTGAAGAAACCTCCTCTTTGCTATAAAGACAAGTTCATCAACTGAACTGAGCAAACCAGCTCAGAAGTCGTGCTCCTTCTGCCCCACTGCCAGCTAAGCTTTCCCCTGCCTTTTTGAGAGTAATGGGCGAGGCAGGGAGAGATCCCACAGCCTCCCTGAAAGCTTTTCCCATTTAACCTTTTTTAAGATTAAATCCATTTAAGCTTTCAGCAGTTTTGAGTGGTCAGAAGCCACACCACCCCCTGCACATCTTTTATGCTGCATCACAGCATTATTTCTTACTCCATTTGCTACAGGAGGTTTCATTACCCTTTCCAAGGAAAAAGCATTCCTTGGCCCATCCTCCTCTCCGTGCTCTGGCTCTGTGGGCTGTCAGCAATTTCACAGAACCCCAGAATGGTTTGGGAGGGAAGGGACCTTAAAGCTCATCTCATTCCATGGGCAGGGACACCTTCCACTGTCCCAGGCTGCTCCAAGCCCTGTCCTACCTGGCCTTGGGCACTTCCAGGGATATGGCAGCCACAATTTAACTGACCCACTGCTCAGCTCCAACTGCTTCTGGAGGGAGGAGCTGCCGGGCTGCTGCCCACACCCACCTTCCTCAGAGAGATTGTTCTCTTTGGTCTCCTGGTCCATCTGGCGGCACCAGCCCTCCAGGCGCTCGGTCTCCGCCTGCAGCAGCTTCAGGAACCAGAAGCCGTCCCGCCGGCAGGGCCCCGGCTGCGCCGGCTCCGACGGCGACGTGGAGGAGCTCTCGAGCCAGGGGTCAGGAGGAGGGAGAGAAGAAGGCTCCAGGGCCGGGTCGTTGCTTTCTCCATAGGAGAGGTTTCTCTTAATCTGTGAGGGCTTGGCTGGTTGCCTGGTGGAGGCATCAACACCAACAGAGTTGTTGTGCTGGGGGCACTCAGCGAGGCTTCTCTCAGATGATTTACAGCTGGAGTTATTGGGCTCCTGTGTGTCAGAGTCTGTGTCCTGTTTGGAGGACATGCTGCGAGAGTGGCTGTTTCTGGAGGGATCAAAAGCCATGGTTCAACAGCAGAGCTCGGCCTGGCCGGCCTCCCACACCAACAGCAAAATCCATGGCCACAGCAGAGCCTCTCCCTGCCCCTCCTCACACACAGACACACCACACACTCAGACAGACAGAATTATAAGGTTGCCTGCTTACTGCAATCGGCCGTTCAGATGAGAGGGCTGACGCATGTCTGTAATTACAGCTTGGAATTTTTTTATTTTTTATTTAATTTCAAGCTCCCATTGATTTGGCTGTTAGAGAACAAGTGCTTTTTGCAGCGGGTGTGTGCTGTGGAGGAAGAGCTCTCCGTGGGCACCATTCAACACCACTCACTGGCACAAAGCAGGGGAGAAGGTCTAAGCACAAGTGGGGGAGGCACAATTTAAAATAAAAGCAAACTGCACAAGCTTGCGTCTCACTTACCGCCACTCGTCCTCTACCTGTACCCCGATGGACTGGAATTTGGTGGCTGGTGGAGGAGGCTCCTCTTTTGCCACTGGCTGAAGGCAGTCAACCTTATTGAACAAAAAAAAATACAGACAAAAACAGACACAAGAACTTGCGGCTGGAATCCACGTTAGTTGGCCAGGCGTGTGCACACACACAGAGCATGCTGACACCGCACGGGAGGGCTGGCTAAGGACAGGCACGAGGCTGCTGCTCAGCTCTGCTCCCACCTCAGGATCAGGGCTGTGTCCTGCCAGGCTGCTGCCACCACCTGTGCCAAGAGCCCTGGGCTCTGCACGGCTGGGGCTGTGTCCCTGTGCCTGTGGCATCCCGCACAGTCAGGGACCACGGCATTCAAGGGAGGGCAGCGAGGTGGTTGAGACTGACAGCAAAGCCTCTCTCCCAGGGATTGACACCCTGGATAAGAGGGTTAGAAGGTTTTAGGAAAGAAATCCAGGTGACTTAGGAACCAGCTTGGAAAAGGAGAGGAAGGCAATCAACCTCCCCAGTGTGTTTCTCTCCCCTCGCTGCCCTTTCAGGTGTTCTGTCCCACCAGCCTTGCAGAGAGGCCTTCACTGTCACCTGTCAGAACTGGCCTTGCTGTACCGCTGATGGAGAACTCGTTCAGCACACACACAGCAGCTCACAGCTCAGATCCTGTACTTGAAGCTGCCCAAGTTCCCCTCTGCTGGTAACCAGCGCCTGGGACAGAACCAGAGCTCACAGCCACCTGTAACTGAGAAACCTGTCCCAGAGGAGGGCACAGCCCCAGAGGAGGCAGTTTCGCTGACTGAAGCATGGATTTACACTACTCACTGGTTCTCATTTGACTGTGTAATCAACAGCTCATTTCCATCTATTCCCACAGAGTTAAATGCTTCCAGCAAGGGAAGCACCAACCTGCTGGGAACACTGGGCAGCAAGGAATTGCTCTCTCCTGCCTGCAGCCCTGTGACCATTTGGCACTGCAGCAGCCCATCCCACGTGGGCATCAAGCAGAAGGGCCCACCTCTCAGGGGAGACTTGTCCCTAGAACCATGGTGGACAAGGAGCAGACTGCTGGGAAGCAAGACAGAGTACAGGGCACAGGCAGACCGGCAGCAAGAGGCCTCCTCAGAGGGACTCACCCAGCTAACACGGCCCCTCTGCTCTAGAAAACATTTTAAATTTGTACTGAAAGAACTCAGTCCTTTCTGGGCTCTTAAGGGGGAGTGCTGCTGTCTCTCAGCCCGGGAACACTGGCAGTCATTCTGACAAGGCAGCGAGTGTCTCTTGCTATCCTAAGTGAGCTCAGATGCACACCTGGTCACAGAAAAGGCACACGCTAAATGGATGGGGTAAGGACATTCCTTGGGACAAAGGAGAACAAACTATTCCATACTTGTATTCCTATAGACGATAGCTTTCTTTTGGGGATATTCTCCACTTTAGGCTCTTCGTTAGTCAGAGTCCCTTTGTCACTTTTCAAAGTTGCATTTTTCTGAGGTAACTCTGGAGTGTCTCTGGCCGGAGTCACGACGCTGCCCCTGGTCACGCTGGGTGTCCTGGTGCTGTCCAAGCTGTCTGAGGAATTGCTGAGCCCCGACTGGCTGGTGACCTCACTCTTGTGGTCCTGGCTGTCCAGGTAGGTGTCCTGCGCCGACTCAGTGCTGCTCTGCACAGTGACAGAGATGAACGGCTTGGACGTGGTCCGAGGTGGGACGGGAGGTGGAGTCTTTTTATATGCCACTAGGCATGATGAACCTGCAGGGATGGAGGGGGGAGAACGGAGAACGCAGGAGACAGGTGGGAGGGAAAGAGATACAGTGAAAGAGAGAGAAAAAGCAGGTCAGTCACGACATCCAAGAGGAGCCTCCGAGCAGCAGCTGGAGGCAGAGGTGCAGAACCAGCCCCCAGGCAGCAGCTCACGCCGGGGACCCACACCAAAGCATAGGGGAAGCGAAGGCAGAGCCAGAGCTAGCTTGCAAAAGAAGTCAAAAGGAATACCATGATGCGTGGAAATCTGGAAACGGAGAAGAGGGACAGAAAAGCCTCCCAAGAATGCTACAGGGTTTGGCAGGTGTAAGCCTCCACAGTGGGGAAATATTCTTTGGCTAAACCCTATGTTTTAGTGTCCTAGTACGGCCAAGTGTCTCAGCTCTTTGTCCCATCAGTTGACAAGTTTCAGTGTCTGGATCAGGGTGATGGTTTTTCCTATAAAAATGGAAAGAAGCCATAAAATGTGTTAGATGTTGATGGCAGGAACACACATTTGAAGCCCCTGACAAGCCCAGCTGCTTCACGCCAGGGGAAAAAGGCCCAGGAGTGGCTAGGCTGCTATTCCGTGGCCCCAGATTCAGGTGGCAGCAAGGCTGGAGACGTGTGCCCAGCACACACAGAACACACCTATCCCACACGTGTGGACAGATGCGTGGCTGGCCACATAAACCAGGACAGCAGCCACAGCCCCAAACCTGCTCCTGTCTCTGGCTGGACAGGATGGAAACCCACCAGCGAAAATACATGTAAAATACAAGTAAAATCCATGTGGATCCTGCAGCAGCCGTGTTTAGGCTCCCAGTCTGCCCAGTACGTACAAGGCCCCGAGGCCACAGTCCCTCTCCAGCTGCTGTCCAGCCAGGACAGGCTGCACTGGGCAGGGTGGGGCCAAACACACTGAGCAGCCACCTTCCTACACACAACTGACCCCCTCTATGCCCCTACCCCTGTACCCTTGGTCCTCCTCAAGTCACCAGACTCCCTTTCTCATCCTACCTTTGGTTCCTCCCATTAAGTCCTGTGCAATCCCAAACTGCTCTTCCCCTGCACTCCGCAACACATCCCAGCCCTTGCCAGCAGCTCCTCAGTCCCAGAGATCTGCAGTTACTGCCCATGTCACACCTGCCTCACCATTTCCAGTGGAGCCAGAGCCAGTCTCGAGCATCCCTGGGAGCCACATTCCCTGTGGGGCAATCACAGAGCTGCCCCAGAGCCTTACTGATAGTACATGGACATGCCTGCATTTACACATCCTACTATTTACCATATTAAGAGCTAAAGCTCCACTTCAAAGGAGGAACTAAAAGGGAGGAATTACAGAGGAGGAGATCTGTGTTTCCAGCAGCATTTTTGTGCCCAGAGATGCTGAGCAGCACCTGGCAGAGGAGAAGTGAGAGGCCTGTGCAGGGCTGCCAACCCAGCTGCCTCCTGCCTGGATGTGCACAGGAGCTCAGAAAGCACCAAATGCATCCCAGTTCCCTCAGGCCACTACACGAAGCCCAGCACAAACTGAGCAGTGTCCTGATGGCAGGAGAGCAGGATCCATCCCATCACTCTCTGACTCACACAGGTGAGGGGTGACCACAGCCCCCCTGCCAGAGCTGCCTGATGTGGAGCATCATCTCCAACAGCAATTCCTTGGCCCCGTCTCATGGCCTGACTCACAGAGCCCATCCCAATGGGGCAGTGCAGGAGCAGCCTGACCACAGCCATGGCAGAGGCAGCCCTGGATCAGCTGTGCCGACACCCCAAAACAAAAGGTTACTCCTGTTCCTGCACCAGGGCTACAGCAGCCACTGGCCAGGGCAAGCCAGAGCCACCCCAGCTGGCAGAGGTGAAAGCGTGACACATGTCCCTTCAGTTAAACACCTCCCCACGGCCCCTGTTCTTCTCCAGGGACAGGAGTGCCCTGCTACCCACAGCCCCTGTGGCACCGTCTTGCTTGGAGCTGGACTGGCCACAGCCCTTGGTGGCTTGGCTGGCACGCTCACCGTGAGCTCAGGCCAGCTCCCCAGCTGCTGTGGACACTGCCAGGGCTGGCACTGGAAAGGAAATCGATGGCTATTTGACATCGAACGGCCCGGCCAGGCAAAACGAGGGGAGGGCACAGCAGCACAGAGAGTTTCTGGGGCAGATCAGCGGTGCCCAGGGTCGGTAAGCCAGACCCAAAGTCATTCTCCACTTACCAGCAGACAGCACGAACACTGTTTGTGCTGCTCTGCTAAAGGGGGACACCACAGTATCCCCCTGGCTTGTCCCTGGGACCCCTTTGTGCCACCTGGCTGGGCTGAAGGGCAGCACGGGCTTTGCTGGAAGGGAAACACCCGGGACCAACAAAACACACCCCCCTGCTCATGTACCTGTGCTCAAAGGACTGACTACCCAAAAGTGAGTCTAAGGCTCTAAGAAACATTGCCAATGACAAGCACAAAGGGATCAGCAGCTTTGAAGAACCAGGGATGCATTAGTTAGTGCAATTGCAAATTAACCTCACTGAAGCCCTCTGCAAACGTCAAACAGGACTTCTGACTGCCCAGCAAACCCAGAAACACACCTTGCTAGGACAGGCTTCAAAAGCCACAGTCAGAGCAAGCCCACCCAGAACAGTCTGTCCTTGGCCCCCAACATAACGCTGAACCAAGCTTCAGTGCTTGCTGCATCCGTGGGAAGAGACAAAACTTGAGGAAACAAGAACATCCCAGTGTTTCCATAGGATAAGCAGGCAGCATTCCCTCCTGGCTCTGAGGCCAATCCCACCAGTCAGGAGCATTCCAGTTGCTGACTTACCCCTCCAAAGGGCTACAGCTCAGCAGGCATGGATCTGCTCTGGACTTGCTGAGGTCACGAGTATTTTAAAATCAGCTTGTGCTGCAACGTGGGCACTGGAGCAGGACCTCACTCTGCAGGACCAGCAGCTCAGTTTGCTTGGGAACGCCATCCCTGCTCCAAAAAGGTGTGGAACAACAGGAGAACATGGAAGTCATGCTTAAGCTTCCAGTTTTGCAGCACTAGGCTCTTCCTGCTCACAGGACCTTCCAAGGCTAATTTCAGCAAGCAGTTGGAATTCACAGCATGCTGTGGATGATTGATTTTGGGGAGGAGGATGTTTGTTTATAGTATTTCTTCTGTAATTATTTTTAGAAAGCAGCGTGTTTCCAAATTAGCACCTTGCACCTGCCCTCAGGGGCTTGGGCAATCCCTGGGCAGAGGAGCTGTTTGCAGAGCCTTACACTGGCGAGTCCTCTGGACCCTCAAAAACCAGCTGGGCATGCTGGGATCCTCTCCCTCTCCTTCCAGAGGCGTTTGCTTCTTGGAAGACTAAAAGTAGAGCTGTAAGAGAATGTGAAATCCAGCCCCTGTTCCCAGCCCACCAGGCTGGTACCTGCTCAGTACCTGGCAGCAGCACCAGGAGCACAGCCAAGGTATTTGGGGTCAGATTTAAGCACCACAACTGCCCTCAAGTGTGTCTGGCCTGAAGTGCCAGTGTTCTGCCACTACTGCTGATTCAACACAGCCTGGTGACACTTCCACTCATTCCAGGAACTTCAAAGACCTACTCAAACCATCCTTATTTTTGTTAAATCACCTCAAAGGCCCCCAGCCACCGCCAGCTGTGGAGGCAGGTTCCCCTGCCCTCAAACATCAGCAGGGCTGGCTGCTATCCCTGTCCTGCTCCATGCATCCCCCTTTCCCTGTGGGAAGGGCTGGAGGAACGACCTCGTTTCCTCACAGACGAAGCAGAACGCTCTGAAATAATCTCTCTTACAAGACAAGCTCATTTGCCTTTTAAATGAAACAACCATAGAATCATCTTGCAGCAAATGGCATCGGTGGCATTATCCCCTCGGAGATTCCAGCTGCAGGGCTTGGGGCTGGCCTTTGCCACAGGGTCTCCCGGCTGGAAGGAGCTGCTTTGGGAGGCAGCTTCCAATAGCAAAGGGAACTGGAACAGCCGCATTCCAAGCGACCTGACCTCTGATTTTCATCAGCCTGAGGAACACTTCAAGGTTGGAGCTGTAACGAACTGTAGGATGTTTTATTTGTAGAGAGTCCAAGTGAAAATGAGCCCCAGTGACAATTCGTACCAAAGCCAATCCGGACACATGGATTTTATGGTTCACAACAATCACTTCAGACCTGATTTTTCTCCTTCTGCACACTGAAGGTCAAGACACCTGCACCAGTTAGAGGCACTGCTGAGAAGCCTACCCAAATTTTGTTAGTCAACAGGAAAATCATACAAGTCAGAGATCACAGAGGCTTGGGTTGGAGAGACCTTAAAGCTCATATTTTTCCACCCCCTGCCATGGGCAGGGACACCTTCCACTAGCCCAGGTTGCTCCAAGCCCCGTCCAACCTGGCCTTGGACACTGCCAGGGATCCAGGGGCAGTCACAGCTGCTCTGGGCACCCTGTGCCAGGGCCTCCCCACCCTCACAGGGATGATTTTTTTTCCTAATCTAAATCTCTCCTCTTTAAAAGAATTTCTGCTTGCCCTATCACTATCTGCCCACGTGAAAAGTCACATAGCTCCCATATATTTCCATCTAGACATGATGGGAAATGCCCGTGAAGATGCCACCTCTTGCTCTGACAGAATGACTGTCTTCACAGTGCTGGGGGAGACTTAAAAAGAAATTTTACAGTGGTTAAACAAAACTCCTGGAAAGCGAAGTCAAGTGACTGCATTTGTTCAGAGAGGCAGTTTATGGAAATGCTATACATACCTCCTGCCTCAGTGCCTTCCCTTTGTAAATCTCAGTAGCACTGATCTTTGAAACACTAAAAATCTCACTTTGGTACAACACAGAGGTACCAGACACCTGATGGTAACCACAAGTGGGCTGTGGGAGCCAGGGAAGGGCCGTGGGCTCTCCTGCCAGTCCCCACTCCAAGCTGCAGGGTGACCCCAGGAGCAGCAGCATCCTGGCGCAAGCAGCTCCCCACAGCGCAGCCCAAACCACGCGCCACCTCCGCGGTGCTGCCCACGGAGCCCTGCAGAGTGCCCGGCCCAGCAGAGCCCTTTAAGTCTCAGATGCCCCCAAGAACACCATGAACACTCCACCAGCTGTTTCTGCTCCTCACAGAGCCCACACACAAGCCCGGCTGTGCTGGTGAGTCAGAGGACAGAGAATTCCCAGCAGCTCCTCCCAGGCAGCAGCACCAGGGAAGAGCCCTCTCACCTGTTGTGACAGCCCTGCATAAACCGAGCCCGGACACCCAAATCACCCTGAGTACTCCTGGAGGAGGTCAGAGGAGAAATTCAGCACTCCCCTTACTACTGCCCTACCTACCCTCAGCTTTCAGCCCCAGCACGGCCCAGGCAGAGCAGCAGGGCTTGGGCATGGCTGCAGTGGCAGCTGGGACAGGGGGACACTGCAGGCTTGTCACTTCTCCCACCACGTAACGTTCTTGTTCCCAGGACAGAGAGCCAGGCCTTGGGCTCTGTGCCACAGGACACCCTCAGCCCAGCCCCGGGACTCCAGGCAGAGGCAGGAGCACCCCGGCAGTGTCAGGGAGCACAGCAAGGGCAGGGGAGGCTGCAGCAGGGACCACGGAGAGGCGAGGGGCAGCAGGCTGGGGTCACATCCTGACACTCCAAGGCAGGAGTGTCACTCCGACCACTGCAGCTGCTCCCACCAGCAGCTATGGAAGATGAGCAGCCCTCACTCAGAATTACACCCCAGTCACTTCTCCTGACCCATGGGAACTGGCTACTTCCCCTGAACAGCATCCAGTCACTTGTGAGATAAGCACAGCGAGGGGAGATGCCCTTCCTGAGCAGCACTGCTCCCACACAGGCTCCTCTGGGAGCAGCCTCCACCCAGCCCCACACGTGCCTGACCCACACTGCAGCTCCCCCTCGGCACAGCCCGGACTGGGTTTGCAGGCTGCATTTCAGCTATCTGGCATTTTGTTACACAAAGAAATAACTTCTGAGCTTTAGGCAAATGCCTTCCTCAAAGCCCTCCCTGAGCAGCCAGAGAGGCTGCCACAGCATCAAACAGACCGGTGCCAGCAGGTCTCTGCTGCCCAGCTGGGAGACACTTCCAAGTGCTGGTCCAGCCAGCACACAGCCGTCAGAGATTTGTTACCCCCTGCTCCTGCTCGGGTCCAGCACGCCCTGCTCACAGCACTCCTGTACACCCCAAAGGCTCTGCTGGCAGGACAGCATTTTATCACCCGTGTATCCACCTGGTACCTGGTGTCAGGAAAAAAGGGACTGCCCTGCACTTGCCTGACCACCGCCAAGTGCAGCAAGTCCCTGCATTATCACTGAAATGAAAGAACTGGACAGACCTGCAGGAAAAGGACATCAAACTCACGGCAGCATCTCTCAAATGTTGCAGTCAGAAGCAAATACAGAAGCAAAGGGCTCTCTCTGAACATCAGCTGTGCGTTTGTAGACTTACAGTAGAGCTCTCATCCAGAAACGCACCACAAAATGCTCTGCACAACCATTTGTGTTCTCTGGCCAAGCATGACTGAGATGCCCTTAGGGAGAGCTGCCGCCCTGGTCACCTCAGAGCCACCACACAGGGTGACCAGGGATGCCTGGGGCGGGCACAGGGGCTCTCGGGGCTGCACGAGCCCCAGCAGCCAGTTCTAATCACAGAGCCAGTACTTTGGGAGGGAACGTCTAACCAGAGCAGGAAAGGCTGACGGCTGTGAACTCTTTACATGAGGGACTTTGGATTTTTCAATGCACCAGAAGTTTAAGCATCATGGAGATGCTCCAATTTGGAATTCCTGAGCACAGAAATGATAACAAGCGCTGATACACTGAGAAATGTTACACTGGGAAGGCAAGGCAGGTTGCTTTTGTAAAAAAAAAAAAAAAAGCCTCTTGCAGAAGGTCACGAATTTAAAAGAGCCATGAAGCAACAGAAGACACCCCCCAAGGATGCTGGGGGTTAAAAATAGGGTACCTCCCACTGCTGGCTCCCGGCAGATCTGGCCATCCCTCCTTTCAGCACAGCCTGCTGCAGAGTCAGCAGGGACACAGCAGATGCTGCAGGGGACGCCAGCCACAGGCACTCCCAAACCCAGCTGCAGCAGCTGACACTGGGGCTGCTGTGCGTGCTAGAGGACACTGTGATTTCTCCAGGCCCTCCCCAAAGCGACTGTCAGGGGTTTTAAAGCGAATTGAAGCCATGGCGAGCAGCTCCACCCTGCTCCAGCCACACATCCAGCCAGTGTCCTTCTGCCCTGGGGGCTCAGACAGATCTCCAACCCAGCCAGCACAGGGCAGCAGCCAAAAGGAGCATTCGCTGCCTCTCCCTGCCCCAAGGGTTGATTCATTAACAACCACCAAGGTTCCCAAAGCCAGCCATTCTGCCTCGAGAAGTCACCGAGGGGGAAGAGGAAAGCCACGAGCACGGTGCCAGGAGGAGCAGGACTGCATCTCTGATGGGTGGGGGTGCCTGATCCCCAGGGACGGGGTCCCTTGCCAGCTCACTGCCCATTAGTGCTGGACACACATTTAGGGTGGCACACACCCTGGACTGAAGGGTTGGTCCATCAGTTCAGTGCTCCTCAGGATGTGCTTATCCCCGCAAAAACCCTCACTAGTGAGGGCTGGTGCTTTTCACACCAAAGAGCTGAAGCAGCAGAGTTAGTGGGAGCCCAAGCTCACAGAGCCCTGGGCTCTCTGACCAACAGCCACGCTCCTGGTGTCCACCCAGCCCAGCACCCTGCACCAGGAATGCAGCACCAGAGTCCCCAGCAGCACCCGGACTGTCCTGCCAGCTGGGCACAACAGAGCCACCAGTGATTCCTCCTGCTGCCAGACCCTGCCTGGCCCCTCCAGCACAGCCAGGGCTGCCAGAGCAGCTGAGAGCCCACCCAGGCAGGCCTGGAGCTCCATCCCCGTGGCCATGCACAGCCCTTCCCCAGCCAGGCCCCTGGACACGGGCACCCTGTGGCACAGGATGGTGAGCAGAGGCCATGGGAGAAGGGCCAGTGGAATTCCAATCCTGTGGCAGGTTTTATAGGAGTGCAAAGCTCTGGGCAACAGGAGCCCAGCTGGGCTTTAAGGCCACACCATTTCTCCCTGCTGGCCTTTGTGCAGAGGATGCAGAAATGCATCCCACAGTGTTAAGGAGCCACCAAGCCACGAGGCCCAGGGCTTGCTGCATCACACAGCAGCCTGTTTGCTACAGACACCTCGTCCTCACTTCAGGACCTCCTCACTCACAGCTCCAGAGGGCTCTGACCCCGGCCTGAGGCATGGCAGGCACAGGGGAGGGAGCAGGTCCCTGGCTGCAGCAGGGTGGGGATGCCAGGGTAGGGGCTGAAACCCTTCTGTGCACACAGGAACAGGGGAATAGGGAACACAGAGAACCCACACTGCCACTTGTCCTGCCTCTGCAAGGAAGCCCTGCAGATACCCTGCCTACACACCTGCACAGAGCAGCCACTCCTCTTCAGAGGGCCATCAGGAAGGGGCTTGGCTCTGAACCAGCCGTGCCAGAGGATTTCTAGAGACAGTGGGCACTTCCATCAGCTGCCGGTACTGGAACAGGTCACGTGGACTTTCCTGCAGCCACTGGCAGGTAAGAGAATGCATGACTGCACAGACTGGAGCACACAGCACCTCACAGAGCCTGCCCAGCAGCTCAGCACCCCACCACTCCACTCCCAGGGCTCCAGGGGATAGCAGGAGCACGCCAGCACTGTATGGACCACAGCTTAGTGAGCATGCATCAGCCAAAAGCTCCTCAGACAGTGAGACAAGCAGTGCTGAAAGGTGCTGCCACAACAAGAGCAGCAATCCTTTCTGCTGATGCACTGAAGCATCGTCCACTTCACCCTCCCGATGCAGGGACCTGTGCCTGCAGCATCTCACCCAGATGTGGCAAAAAAAGCTCAGCAGCAGCACAAGGAAACGTCCACTGGATTTGACCACACACACAGGAGGTCAGTGCAGCAGCACAACCACGCAGTGCCCAGGGCAGCTCTAACACCATCAGCCAGCAGGTCAGAGACAAGAGGGGCCTGCTGGCAGAGCAGGAGAGGGAAAACACAACTGAAGATATCTAGAGATTTGCATGCCAGAGAGTATTTCTCAGGCATAGCACTTACTGCAGGCAGGCCCTGTCCCTCCTTGCTTCTGAACACTCACTGTGGCAGTCCCAAAACGCCGATTCCGCCGCTCTGGGACTGCGGGGTCTGTTCTGCCAACTGCACTCTGCAGCTTTGTGTCTGGGCTGGTTTGGGCTCTGCAGCCCTGAGTGTCTCTAGGAGAGAGGCACGGGACATTCCAGACCACGGATAACAGGCAGAGAGGGGAAGGGAACTGGGCCAAACTGGGCGCCACAGAATTCCCATCCCACAGCAGCGACCAGTCCCTGCACCCCTCTCCCTGTTCAACTCTGCCCTTTCTGCAAGGTTTGCTCAGGGTTATCCAGCACAGACATGGAATTAGGGCACAGATGTGAACCAGACAGGAATTAGCCAGTGCCACCAGGTCACAGGCTGCCCCCCTATCCCTCCTCCACACGGGATGTTATCCTGCTGCTCTGCAAAGCAGCAAACTGCGGGGAGCGGGGCATGCCTTTGGAGGAGACACCCAAGGAATGATGGCAAACCCTCCTTGTACCCACTGCTGCAGCCACTTCCAAGTGCACCGGGGGTATTAGCATTAATCATCAAGGTGTTTAGCATAATTAGGGAGGCTGATTCAGTTCTTCTCCAAGCTAGCAGCTTCTAGAATCTCCTGCAGAAGTAAGTTCCACCAGCTAATGATGCACTGCATGAATATCCTCTCCCTTCACCATCACTTCATGCACTGCCACATCGCTCGGAGGATGGCATATGTGGATGCTTTTAACTCGCTTCCCTGCCACTGCAGAAGTCCAGGGAATCTCAACACACCTCCTCAAAGTCACAGCCAGTCAAAATCCATATGGCCAGAAATGGCTGGAAACCATGGCAAACCGAATCTCTTCTTGCCTGTGTCAGAGCTCAGCAGCTCAAACAGGCTATTTTAGGTTACGCTGATTGCTGAAGCCCCAAATCCAGTCGTTCCCAAGCATTTGCTCACGTGTCACAGGAGACACATCTCAAGTTCTCCCTGTACAGGCAGCAAGCTGCACCTTGAGCACAAAGTAAATGCAACAACCCAAGTCTCGCCATCTCAGAAAGGCGAGCGTGCCAGCCCAGCACGGCACAAACAGCACTGTGACTCTGTGGGACGCCTCACACGCCTCCCTCTCAGCCCAGGGACCTCCCCCCAGCCCACCAGGAACCACCTTGTCCAGGACTTTTTGACAGCTCCAGGAACAGGAGTTGCTTCCCTACAGCAGAATCACACCTAAAGCTTTGGGGAACCAAGCCCACAGCGTGGTCCACGGAAGGTTTTGCAAACACCGCCCAGTTGCTGAGGCATTATTGGCACATTCCCACTGGTGGGCAGTCCTGGAAGCAGGGTGGAGGGGTTACCATCATTTTAAGTGTGCCACTAAACACTGTTCACAGAAGAGCTGGCCAAGAGGGTGCTGAAAACACTGATGGCAGCCAGCAGCTTGTCAGCACAGAGTGTGATAACAGGAACAGGCCTGTGCTGATGGCAGCAATCACAGAGCTCCCCAGCACAAATGGGGCTCCCAGGGAATTGCTCCATCCCCAAGAACAGAAGCAGCCAACAATTCTGTAGCCTACCCAAAATTTTGAGAAATTGCCACCATCGCTGGCAACAAAACCCCCCACAGGGTAAGAATTAATTCCTCCATCACTTTGTTCAGCATCAGGATTTTTATCACAGTTCTCAGATACTGTATCCCGAATTTTACCTGGTGCAGGAAATCTGCTACTCTCCCTTGCCCACAGGAAGACATTCCGCTGTTTTAGGCAAGGGCAAGCACTCAGTGATGCCACCAGGAGCAGCAGAGGTGGTTTTCCCAGGACATTATGAAAAACCCTCCCCACACCCAGATGACGAGGGATTCTTTGTAGGCTGAAAACAAACCCCACCCTGTAGCCATAGGGCCAGGGAAAGCACATGTGTCAGCAGCTGAGGAGACAGCACTGAGCAGTCTCTGCACCTGGGAGATGGGAAGGCATCAGGCTGGACTCATCTCCCAGTGAAAAATTCCAGCCTTTAGTCAACGCTCTTTCCACTTGGACAGTGGCTGTCAGACAGCCAGCAGCCAAGATTTACATCTTCAAAGCTACAATCATCAAGAGGTTTTAATAGCCAGATTCAATTGAAGCTATTTCCTCCCTTAAGTATGTACAAACCAAGATGTGGCAACACTATGCTAATACTGAAGAATCAAAGTCAAAATTGCTGGGAAACTTCTGTTGGCTGAGGCACAGGACAAGCTTTGCATGTTAGAGAAAGCTCCTCCATATTCTATTTCACTGTTTAACATGGCATTATCCATAAGATTTAAAAAAATCACATGAACAAACACAGAAAAGGCTGTAGCAGGCTGCTCCCTCTCCATTAGCATTAAATTTGACAGTGGTCCAGCTGTTGCAGCACAGTCTAGTCTGGTCTGGAGAGGAAGGGAAGTCCTCAGACTCGGAGCAGGCAATTAAGCAAATGCTCCAACCTTTAATTCCCTTTGGATAGGGTGCCAGGAAGCTTTGGAAAGCTGTGCTCATTGCTTGGGTTGCCGAGGGCTCCCACCTGAACTGACCGTGGACCCTGCAGAGCACAGAGCTTTCCTCCCTGGTGACAGAGGCACACGCAGGAGCAGTGCCGTGTGTCCCCAGTGCCACTGCTCACACTCATCTGCCAGACACCGAGAGTCCCCAGCTCCGATTCCCTAAGAATTTCAAGTATCACAAGCACTCCCTGAACAATGGATACCCCAAGGGAGGGGGTATCTGGAGCAAACCCGGCACTTTCTGGAATACTTCATTTCAGGAATCGAGCAGGCATCTGACAAAAAAGCCACCGTGCAGCTCCAGCTCTGAAATCAAAGAGCACAACAGATCCCAGGCATGCACCCAGAGCCTTCTCCAAGCACATCTGAGGCTCCAGTATCTGTGACCTACATAGCTTCCAGCCACCACCAAGCCTGCATCTTCACAGCTCGGTCTGCTTTTCCTGCAGGCTCCAAAACACCACGTTCCTGGTTCACAGGCCTGAGGAGTCCCCATAAGCTTTCAAGTTCAGAGCCCAGACCACCACTTAGCCACAAGTATGGGCAGCAGGTCTGGATTCAGGGGTGCAGTACCTGTTTGCTCACACACCCGGCCCCTCCAGCCTGCAGAACCTGCCATGAAGGTTTTCCAAGGATCTGAGACTATTAAGTAGGAAAGGGACACGAGAGAGGCCAGAGCACAGCTCTGTGCACCACATCTAGTGAACTGATTCAGTTTTAGGCCACGGAGCTGAAGGCACTGGCTTAGTCATGCTGTTCCCATGGCATTGGGACCTACTCCCTTCTGTCCCGCTGTCTGGAACTCAGAATGTGACAATGACTCCCTGGCCTTCCAAGAAGGGTTATCAGTGAACCCCAGCCTCCAGCAAAAGCATCAAACGTCACCGGAGCATTCCCTGCTGCTTTCAGGAACCTGCTCTCCATGGAACAGACCATTTTCCTG
Source organism: Struthidea cinerea (assembly GCA_013397865.1). Classification (NCBI taxonomy): domain Eukaryota; kingdom Metazoa; phylum Chordata; class Aves; order Passeriformes; family Corcoracidae; genus Struthidea; species Struthidea cinerea. The sequence goes on from VZTI01001767.1 coordinate 184,826, forward strand.
CCTTGGAAGCTATGTGCCAAAAGCCTTCTTGGCTCCAGTTCCCACCTAGCTTATATTTATCTCTGTTTCCAAATGAGTGATCTCCTCTCCCTCCACTCCTTTCAACTTAGCAGTTGTGTAACTCCAGCTACAAAATAAACACCATCCACACCAAATCCTGAAATCTTAGGGCGTTCTGCAGGATATTCCAAAATGCTTCCTCCCAGGACTTCACCCATAAACACCAAGTACCAACCAGCAGGTGAAGCAGAGGCATTTTTGCTTTTCCTCATCTGTGGCTCGGTACCGGATGGTGGAGGGTGAATGGTGGGGTAGGGAGCAGGTAACAAGTGATTCAGAGTGGCTCAAGAAAGGTGATGAGAATGATCCAGCCAGACTGCTTCGAAGGCATTCCCGCAAGAGACAGTTTACCAGAGGTGTCTTTGGAAGAAGCCACTCCTTGCTCAAGCACAGCAATGGGACCTTCCCACAAGACAGTGTTCACTTGTCTCCCAGAGCCTGAAGGGCCTCCAGAGCCTCTTGGAAAACACACCAGCCCAGCTATTCCATAGTCCAAGGAGCTCTAAACACATCATGAGCAGCCTTGAAAGACGCCTATCCGCAATGCTCTGTTTTCCTGCTCACCTGCAGCTCTCCCTCCCAGCACTGGGGCTCAGGAATGCAAAGCCCCTGCTCCAAACAAGCGCCTTTGTCAGCTCTAAAGTGACCTAACCAGGAAGTACAGCGGGGCCACAGCAAAAATGCAGGATCTGCTGGACTCGATCTAACAGAAAACATCAGTCCAAGTGACGTTCCAGACAGGAATTTATGGGGCTTTTGCTACAGGTCTTCAGAGTTACAACCCTGCCCAAGAGCTGTGTGCCAGCCTTTGAGTACACTCAGAGGTTCAGCAGGCTGGTGATGTTCTAACCATGTCCATACCCATCCCGTCCCCTTGCTCCCAGCCCAGGTCCCAGGGCTCTGGCAGCTGCTACAGCTCCAAAGCACACAGGGCAAGTTCTTCCTGCAAGGGCAGATGGACCAGCAAACCAAACTGCTCCCTGCAGACACCTCCTCACCCAACCAAGGCCAAAATGGTTTTGGAAAGAACCAGCTCAAGATTTCTAAAACCTGACTACCAAGAGCTGACACACCAAGGAAAGGATGCTGCCATCAGTTCTCCGGGAAAAATCCCACCTCTACACTTCTCTGAAAATCCCAGCCAAACTGCGAAGATTGCCCAGGGCTGGAGTTATTCCTCCACTTGGCCATCTCCCCACACTTGGCCTGGGAACAATTTTAGACTTGGAATGCATTACTGCATTCAAGCAGCCACTCCTCGTCATGCCAGTTGTCCATCCCCCAGACCAGCTGGAGGATGAAATTCCTAGGAATAGCGAAATGCCAATCTTTGGATGCAGGGCTTTCCAGGGCAGTCACCGGCTTGGCCTCTGCTGTGCTCAGCTCAAAGGCATTGCTGAGAGCAGCTACTGTGGCCTCCCAGGACAGACTGACTGTGTCAGCTACTTGGGGTTAGTCCAGAAAGTGCTTTCACCTGAAGTGGCCTCGTGAAACAAGAACCACCAGCCAAAAATAACCCAACAGTGAGCACAGACACAGCCCCAGAGCAGCACTGAGCTTGTGGGATACAAGGGTGGGATCAAGGAGCAGGTCTCCAACTATCTGCTCAAGGGGTTTGTTTGCCAGAAGGAATCCTCCATCAGACTGTGGCAAAATACACCAGAACACAGTGCCACCAAGGGGGACATGGCTGGGAAGGACAGAAGGACACTGCTCTGCCCTTGTCACTCCAGGGTGAAGCACAGAGCACACCCAGGCACAGACCCTCAGCACATGCAGTGGTCCCAGCATCACCTGTACAGGGACTGTGCACTTGGGGTCACTTCTGATGTCTGTGACACCACATTGGGAAACAAACCCACCCAACCCCTGCTGCTACGTTCTCCTGGAAAGCACTTCCAAGAGAACATTGGGGTTGTTTACGTAGCAGAGGCCCAGTCTCAGAGGAAGCGCTGCCCAAGTTTCTTGGATCTGGGCCGTGTCAGAAGCCTCAAGACAGACACAGTGGCTACCGACTGAGGATGAAGGTCAGTGGGACAGGACGACTCCACCAGACATCTCCTCTGTAGGGCTCTGGCAGCCAGGCAAGATGAACACTGTGAACTTGCTGTCAGCAAGAGACTGACCCAGCAGGGAGAAGTCCTGTCCAGTGCTGGAAATAGGGGCGGCTTAAACTCCCATTGCAGCCCAGGTTTCTGGGGACCTGGAGCTCATACTGCAGGAATAATTGTCCTCCTCAATACACCTAAAAAAAACCACTGCTCTCAGCTCTGTCACTATATGACAGCATGAGAAAAAAATGTCCCTTATCCCCCAACATCCTTTCCAAGGCCAAAAGCAACCACAAACACTTTTGAAGATAAATTAATGGTAAACTGCAGCAAGCAAAGAGGTGGGACAACAACGAGTAAGTGCCTTTAATTTTCACGTCTGACTTCTCGTGTTTCCAATGGCACAGAGCTGGTGAAGAGCTGGCAGCTCCTGCCTGCTCCAGCCTGTGCCTGGACCCCATTCCAAGGGGGCTGGTGCACCCCAAAACAAAGCACTGCTGCCCTGCAGCCACTGCCCCACAGGGCCCCCACGCTGCTGCAGGGTGGGGCTCCACCTGCTCCAGGAGCATCCCAAACACACTGGAGGTGCCAGCTGCTCTGGGATTAGCCTCTTGCGGCCTTTCAGGGAGGCAGAGCAGCTTGGCCAGCCCTGCCCACAGTGCCCATTCCCCACATGCTACGGCTGGTGCCTCCAGCACCACCATCACACCAACAACGAATCCTGTTCGCAGGGGTGTTTCTATTCCTGTCCCAGACATGCAGCAGACACAGGATGCCTGTGAGATGACAGCAGGCAAGCTTCATACCTACAAGCCCAAGGCTTGAGATGGGGAAGACAACTTTGCATTAAAGCAGCCACAGAAAAAAAGAAGAACAACCCCATTTTAGCAAGAGATTCAGTTCTATTCTTCAGCTGTAACCATGACACACAGCCCAGCTGAGGAAACAAAACAGCACACGTTATTTTGGATACTGCTTTGTAAACAGATGCGTGGCCAGTTATCTAATTGTGGGAACATGGATGTGAGTAGGCCTGGAGGGAGCAGCAGAGCACTTGCAGGGTTATTTCACGGCAAGCTCAGCAGTTTGCACCATCTCCACCAGGAAATTTCCATGGACTGCAATGTCAGCAGCTTGTGCTGCAACATACCTGGGAGAATCTGTGAGGTGCCACCTCCCTTGGGTACCACAGCACCGTGCCCTCCTATTCTGGCCACTAACAGACACAACCATGAAGAGAGTTTACAGGAGGTATTTCCTCAGCTAATTGCTGATTACATTAATTGACAAAACATCTGACTCAGCTGCTCTAGAGCCTGGTGGAAGCTGGGCCTCCTTCTCCCTGTAGCAGGAATGCCTTATCCGTGGGGAGAGGGTGTAACAGCAGTGAGTCACCTTACAGACACACAGGGCAGCCCTGGGACAGAGCTCAGGCCAGCACAGCCTCCCGGCTGCCGGAGGAGGACGTGTCTGCCCTGGCAGCCAGCACTGGCAGCGCTCCAGCACCACGGAGCAGCACTGAACACAGGTGCTCTGCGCAGGGTAACACAGCCAGCGCTCGTGTGATGGGATCCACGGACAGGGGAGCGCAGTCACAGCTGCTGAGCTCGAAGGAAAAACCGAAAGAGTAGCCCAGGACTAGGGTGGCACAATACAGAACGCTGAACCGTGCCTGCCCTCTGCACTGCCACACGAGTGCCACCGCCACAGAGCCGAGGGACAGCGGCAGAGCCCAGAGCTGTGAACAGCAGAGCCAGGGCCCTCTGTCTCCCACCTTCACCCGACCCCTCGGTGCTGAGCAGCCACTGCCCATACCCAGGTGCCAGACGGGCACCCACAGCCCCCACCCCAATGCGGGGAGCTGGGGGGCTCAGGGCTGAGCCCTGTTAACATTCCACTCATGAAGGACAGAACACCCAGGTAACTTTTGGTTTCTCTAGGTCTGGAACCCATGCATGTTCCAATTTGCAATACAAATATTGTGTTAGATTAAGTACCAGCTGTCCCGAGAGCCAGGATGACATCCCAAATCCAGCACACCCTCCCAGGCTGCTGTCTGGCAGGACATGTGCCTGGCACGACATCTCCCCCCAGGACTATTCAGTTTGAGTGCTTCAGAAGTGCTCCCTGTTCAGAATTCAGGGACAGAGTTCAATGCTATGGCAGTGCTGAAGGAAACATCTTGATACAACTACATTGGGAGTTTTGGCTAAGCTGGTCAATTTTCCACGGGAGCACCAGTGCATCCCAGTTGTGCGGGCACAAATGTGCACACAGCACTTCAGTGAGTGGTCAAGAATGGACTGGGAGGCTGAGTACCCCCTTCTAAACTAAAAACACCCTGGAATTTGTCTTAAGGACTTCAGTCTGAGCTTTCTCTTCGCTCACTTCTGCAGTGATCCTGAACATGATTTAGGGGAGATTTGAACAGGGTATGAATTCACACGACCGCTGGAAGCCTCGCCTTACCAGGCTGCCTTTTCTTCCATCAGTCCCATCCCAGGATGCCTGTCCTTTGCCTACCCAGGCAGACTGAGCAGCACTCCACCTCCCCAACACACGTAGCACTTCCTAAAGCTAGAGATGGGCTCCCGTGAGCAAATGATGCTGGAGTTCCTTATCCAGGCTGTTATCAGAGGAATAATGCTCTCAGGAACCTAAGGAGAGAACTGCATTATGGTTAATTCAGCAGCCCCTGCCAGGATGAGCCACTGTGCTTTAGGCTTTGGCTCTTGCACACCAGATGTCAGGAGTTTCAAAACACTCAAGTTACTTGACACTTAGATTCCCCACACACAGTGTATACTCTCTGTAAGGATCAGAACAGCCCTTAGTTACTGTTACACGTAAGAGCAATAAAGTGCAAAGAGCAATGCCATGGAACAATAATTGCTTCTGCAGTTGGAAAGCCCTCAGTCTGGCTGTGGCAGGTTTAAGTCAGACTTTGTTCTGCCCTGTCCCACTGGCATTCGGAGTGTGCAGCCCCTGGACAGAGGGATGTTGACCTGTTGGCTCCCTGAAGGTACCAGGGAACAAGAAGACAAACTGAGCAAACCAGAAGGCACAACCTGAAACTCTGGAAAGAGACCACACGTCAAAAATCCCCAAACCACTACTAAGTGTAGGTTCCCCTACATTAAAACCCATCTGTCCCCCACTTCGCCATGCCTGTCCCCCTTCCTGCCAGTGAGCACTGTGGGGATCTCTGTGCAGCCCACCAAGGTGAGCAACAAGCACCTGCCTGCCCCTCAAGACCAGAAACAACCACACCACCAGCACACACCATAAAGCAGCTGCACCCTGAGGAGCAGGTGCAGAGCTGGAATCACACCACCTGAAGAGTCATTTCCCATATGTTTGAGAACATGGGCCCAGATTTTCATGCCCTGGTGCCTAACAGGATACCAGCTAGCAGTTCAGGTGTATTAAGCACTCTGCTTATCAATACTAGAAAAATCAGACCTCCCAATCAGAAACTTCTTACTAAGGAAATTTACTCGCTTGTCTTATCAGTGAGAGTTCACCTTAAAGCTAGCTAAGGAATTTATTCATATATCTCACCTGCAAGAGAAAAAATGAGTTCTAACTTCAATTTTTAGTTACTGGAACATGCAGAAACTGTGCAGAGACCAGAGTTCCCATATGCACAAGTTCCACTGCAGAACATGCAGCGTTCCCCCTTCAGCAGCTCCCTGCTGGACTATTTCCTTCCTACGTTTGACTGCAGCTGCTTGAAAACCCCAACTCTGACCTTTACCACTTAGAGATGGGGGAAAACAGCAACCAAGAGCTCAGAACTGCAGTCAGTGCTTCCCAGCAAGAAAACTCCACTGGCAGCCTTCCGAGCCTGTGCGCTGGACCTCGACGTGTTACACAAGGCCAGCTCCAAATCTAGGCAGCCATCAGCACCACGCTCCAAGAGCAGGGCCAGGTCTGGCAGGAATCAGCTGTGTACAGATGGATGGCTCAGAGAACCTCACTACAAGAGGCCAGCTGAACAGCAGCCACTGCCCCTTCAAATAAAGAAGTCTGTCGGCAACCCGAAGCCAAGTGCAAGAGAGAACATGTGGAATAGGTGAGCTTAGGGGTCCCCATGGCGCAGCACAGCACACACAGGCATTCCCAAACCAGCACAGGCCAGCCACCTCCTGAATACATTCCCTCTCCAGGAAAACCTCAAAGGACTTGGAAAACCTGGGCATGGGGTTATGGCTTCTGGAGGTTACTTGCAATCCCAGAAAGATTTGGGTTGGAAGGGACCTTAAAGACCATCCAGCTCCACCCCCCTGCCACAGGCAGGGACACTTTCCACTGGCCCAGGCTGCCCTGCCTCTGTGGCCAGGTGTGCAGGCTTTCCAGTTTACCAGCCATTCCCAAGTTTCTGGCAATCCTGCCAACAGGATTAAGCGCCAGTCAGCCTGAACAGAGTTAAATTGCCAGCTCAGCTTTCAGCAGCAGGAGCACAGAGGTGTCTGACAGCACTGCCAGCTGTGCTTCCCTCCGAGCTTCAAAGTTTCTCACAGCGTTGCACAACACACAGTGCAGCAAGTCTAAAACATGCAAATACTACTGACACACAACTGATTCACAGCCCTGAGGCTTGTCACTGGCTGGACAAGGAGATCTTTAAGACTGAAAGCAGCCAAGTGCCACCCTTGCCCACTCTGTGCTCGCCCCACATCAGCACACAGAGTTCAGTGAGTGTAAAGAGCTCGGGCACCTTGGCTCACTGAGGTATCCTCCTCCTACTGAGGGGCTTAGAAAAGCACCGACAATACAAAGAGCAAATGCATTTCTCTCCAAAGCAGCAGGAAGGACTCTCTTGTCTTTTACCACTCACTGACCAGTTACCAAGAGGTAAAGAGACACCAAGGGCAAAGTCCTGCTCTGTGTGGCAGCTGGCCCAGATGGGAACCTGAGGCTTCCACACATTGAGTAACTTCACTTTTCTACTCATCTGCTTAAGAGCATCTGCCAGCTCTGCAACCTCTCCTTCTCTTTGCTTTGAGCACAAATCCACATTCGTTAACCTCCGTCTCTGGGTGATGCTTGCAGGAGCTGCCACCTGTACAGGAGCACACCAGGCCATGGCTGCAACAGGATCGGGCAGCTCTGGTTTCACAGCCTTTATCAGAGATCACACACAACAATTTGATGCCTGCTGCAAGCCAGGACCTGGAAACAAGCAATCTGTTGACTTGCAGTCTGAACAAGCACTCAGTGTCACAACCCTGAACCAGCTCCTGCTGCAAGAATGCTCGAAACTTCAGTGCTGGGAAGATGCCCAGAGAGACTTGTAGCAATTTTCACTACTTTATCTTTCAGGCAGGAATGCCATTTCCCTGAATCTTGTGTATTTTTGCAGTTATTCTGCAAAATTGTCAGTGTCCACTCACTCATTCTTCCCTTTTAAGTCTGGACACTGCTTACCACCCTGTAGGTGACCATTTTCTACAAAGACAGCTTTTAAAACTTTGAATGACAGGTCTGAGTTTCAGAGAACTCAGCAGGACACCACATTAATTTGCAGAATATTAGGTTTTATGTTTCTGTTCCCATCCTCAAGCACTCAGCCTGCCTTGGTTGGCACCTCAGCTTTTCCTTCTTTTCCTTTCCCAGAGGCCAACTGAGCTCACCTGAGGGCTTCAAGGAACCTGTAGGTTCCCAGGGAAGGGGTCTGGCACAGGGGAAAGGACATCACCCAATGCATTTGCGAGGTTAAAACACTTGCACTGCAGCCCAAGGGGGTCTGTGCAGCCCTGCAAGGGGAAGCAGCTAACAGGTAATCCTCTAGGGCTCAAATCTGGGGGATAAGGAACTCCACACAGTCTTACTCTGAGAGAATAAACCATTTCACAGTGACTTGCTCATGTAATAAAGGAATTTGATGAGGTTAACTGTTTAGACAAGCCCATGAGTAAGGACAGAAGGACTAGTTTCCTTCCAGGAAGCAACCTATTCATAGCCTTTAATGGAAATCTCCAAATACTTGGGAATTAGTTGTTTTGCTGCATTAAGGGAAACATCATCTCACCCTTCCCACAGATTTAGTTCTCCACACACACTGAAAATGGAAAACATGCAACAATACAGCTAAACCTACAAACCACGCACAGTTTGTAGGTGAGCTTTTAACTCCTTTCCTGAACAGCCTCTGTCTGCCCACTGCAGCCATGAGCAGTGTCAATCTCAGACCTCCACGCAGTTATTTTCTCCTCTACAGTAACTGGAGTGCTGGAAGTCAGTCACGTAGCCTTGGAATGGCCTTGCAGCCACCAGGACAGATGTGACCAGTGTCAGGAGAGAATAAAAACACATCCTACCCTCTGTTTTTTTAAGCAATGCTGGTTAAAAAGCAGATTTTGGCATCTTTAGCCAGACAGCAGCTACTTTAAAAACAGCAGCACTATAAATTAACACCATTCGAAAGCAACTGGCCTTTCAGTCACGTTTTTCTCCTAAACAGGACTCATATCAAATGTTTCAAGGGACAGACGGGTGAAAAAAAACCTTTGTCTTCATGCTATGAGCTGTTGTACCCTTTCATCCTGAAGACCCAGCAACTCAGAAGAAAAATTAGGGGGAAAAAAAAAAAAAAAAAGATGAGCCTGTCAGCAGAACTGCTGGAAAACAGTTTTGATCTTTTCAGGAAAACAGCCAAAAATTTCTCTCACACTGAAAAAGTCAACTTGTTTCAGCTTCCACATTACATGAAGTTCTGTCCTCTTTGCCTGAATACAAGGTTGCTTAAAGCAAGCACAGCTCAAGGGAGCTGATGTACTTGCCAAGGAAGTGTCAACACTGAGAGATGATAACTTGGAGCAGCCCCAGCCGAAATGTGCAGGTGCCATGCACGGGGTCCCTGCTGAGCAGTGGGACCAGCACGCAGCACGAGGAGAGCACCCCAATCTCACCCAGAGACACCCCACAAACAGGGCAAACGTGCACGTCCATGCCCTAATACCAAACACTGCTAACAGAACAGTTACAGGTCACAAGCTTCTGCGATGGGTACAACAAAGCCCCCTCTCAAAACCAAGAAATAACTGGAAAGCATCAGCTCCCTGCTTGCCAGGCCAGGCCCTGGCACCACCCTGCCTCCCATTAATCAGGAGGAAGTTAGTTAATATTTGAGTAGGCTATTACAGCTCAAGGCAGAGGATCGAGTACACTGTGCCATGCTCTCAACCAGACTCCCTACAGAAAAATTTAAAAAAGATAAAGCTGAAGACAAACGCACAGCAAAGACAGCACAGAACAGAATACATCCTCACAGCATTCTGGTGACAAATCATGTTATTTCAGGAAACAGGAAGGAAATCCCCATCGTTTTGGCAAAGAGTAGAACTAAGCCCAATTCTCTGCTACATCCCCACCTCTGCTGAGCTCACACAGACCGTGTTGGCTCTCCTGGTGTCATCACCCAGCTCACCCCACTGGCTGCTTTCCACAGAGGAAACAGCTGTCTCAGAAGTGCCTGGAAAGGCAGGAGACCCCAAAAAGCTCTTCCAAGCCACACCCTGGCGAAACACCAGCTGTTCTGACTGATGTCAGGGCTCACAAAGCTCAGTGTACCTGTCGCTCAGCCCAGCAGCACCAAGCCCGGCGCTGTGCCCAGGATGTGACCCAGTGGGTGCCTGGGTTTTTAGCACCACAAACATTTGCCAACAGGGCCCAAGTGCAGCAGCACAGCACCTGCTGGACATCTGGGGCTTCCTGGCATTTATTTAAGTGAGCTCAGCAACACACGAGGAGATGGAGACAGTTTTGAGAAGGAAGGTATATGAGATCTTTTCTGCCACTGCCACTCCGGTAACAGCCTTAAAATCACAGCTGTAATCCAGGCTCATTTCAAAGCTCTGTATCTTCCCTGAAGTCTATTGAGCTGTTCTGCTTTCTGCTCCAGCTATTGATTACTGGGGTGGATGGGGTGAGGGGGAACATGAGCAACTGCCTCCCAGCCACTCTTCAGTGATGCCACATCTCGTGACATCACAACTGTCTCCATGGTGACACAGCAACACAACTGAATTGAAACAGGAGGAGGCCAATTAGAACAAGAAAGCTCTTTTGTGGCTGGAACCATAGTAATTAGCAGAAATAAGAGAAGCTGTTATAAAAAAATACATCATTGTAACAATAAAAACCTTGCTTCAAGCTTGCTAGGTGAACCCCAAACCATATATATACCCACAAAATCCCTTCTAGACTGGAAACCCCAGGATATCACTAGCTGCATTCCCAGCTCCACAGAAGCTGAGCCCAGCCTGGATCCGAGAGATCGCTTTTCATCTCCCCTCATGCCAAGTTCACCTCTCCACTGGAGCCTGCTCACATGCTTAGGAGGCTGCTCAGCCCTTCAGCTCAAGCAGAGCCCCCAAGCCGAGGTGCCTTTCAGCCTGCCACAATTAGCACACACGCGTGTGTGGGGGCACACACAAAAGAAACCAACGCCAGGCCGCCAATCCGCAGTGACTCACACCAGCTAAGGCTCCACCTTCAGGGATGAAGCACACTCGGGGTTTGGAATGGATGATACGAACAAGATCGGGACCCTCTAAATATCGACGTTGTTTTGTTCTCAACCTCCAAATGAGAGGCACACGGGAGCAATCTCAGCTAGTGCCAGTTCCACCGTGACAGTGCCAAATCCCACTCCAGCTGATCTGCACTCCCCATCCTGTGGTGCACGCTGACCAGGAAGCACTTGCTGCAGCCCCAGAGATGAGGCAGCTCTCTATTGCTCCAGAGTGGCCAGAAGCAACACACAGCTCTAGGAATTCCCGGGGAGAGCAGCTGCTTGGAGTGTTCCACAGCCAGGCTCTCAGCTGGAGGCACCTCCACTCTGGCCATACATTCAGCCCATCAAACACCACTGACACACCATACGCTCACCATATTTTTCTTCTCTCAATCAAGCCTAAAAGCTGCAGCAGGCCAGGAACAGGCTGAGCGTAAACTTCCCAAGAAAGGAAGCTTGAAGGTGTGAGGCACAGCACAAAGTCAGGGCACCCGGAGCGAGGAGAGCAGCACCCAACACAGCCGCTGGAGCACAGCAACTCTGCACACACTGGAGGTTAAACCTCCACGGGTGACGCTGCTTCCCACAGCTCCTGGGAGCAGCCCTGTAGTGCTCCTCTCCTGCAGCTCCATGGGAAAGCGAGGCATTCACTGCTGGCAGGGCAGGCAGAGCACACAGGTCCCTAGTACTGGCACACTCACAGCATGTGGAGGCAGGGCAGCAATCTGCTTGGCAGCTGCTCTGCGATAAGAGGCACAGCTGCCTAAAACTGAGTCACCTTAGAAAAAAAAAAAGATGCTGAAAAGCATCACACCCTAAGAATTAGGATAAATTAGATTTAACAGGTACCCTCAACAAGTGCAGCAGAAGCATTTTTCAGTCATAAGCCATGCAAGTGAGAGTCTCTGTACACAACCCTTGTACCAGCCCCTCTATCTGCCAAGTGAGGTTATTTCACACGCAGCAGCAGAACGTGAGGCAGGGCACGAACAGTGGCTGGGGTTCTTGCTGGGATTCACCATTAAAAACGAGCCATCCTCTGGCACATGCCTGAGGAACGGGACAACGGGACTTCCTCAAGCCACTGTCACCTCTGAGCACGGCTGGTTCACAGAGCAGACACCTTCTGGCACACGACTTCCGCAGAGCTGCACCCGAGTGGCTCCAGCTTCCAAACGGTGGAGACTGACCCTTCAAAAGGCTTGTGTTCATTTTTTAGTGCATTCCGGACTCAGTGTTCCTGCTCCACCAGCTCCTTCACCCAGAACTGCAATCACATGCACCTGCTGCCTGCACACACACCATCGCCCACACCCACAGCATGTTTGCTAACAGAGCAAGAACTAGCACAGAGCAGAAAACATGATCTTCTGTGTGAACCAGGCCTTGCAGCAGTAGAAAAAGCCATTAGCTACAGAAGGGAAAGAAACAGGCAGAGGCAGAAATAACGGCTTTGGAAATAACCAGCCTCTAAAGTTATTTTTAGAGCTGCCTCCCCCAACACCCAAGATATTCAGAGCCGTTGAAAAAAAATATAAATCAAAGGTAAGTGCACAAATAGCACTGCCAGGAGAAAGCAGGCAGTGCTTCAAAGTTACTGCTGCCACCAGCAGCGATGGCTGGCCTGGTTCTGTTCCATCGGAGCAGCCTCATGAGCCTGGACTCTGCTTTGCTGTGCCACAGCGAGCTCAGGGGATCCAGCCCATGGGTGCTGGGCACTGCAGGACGGTGCCAGCTGGGCATTGCTACCTCTGGGACTGAGCACCGCCTGGATGGGGGAGAGGACAGGCAGAGCTTCCATCCCCTTCGGACAGCACACTGTTATCAATGAATCAATTAGGCTGGAAAAGACCTCTGAGACTGAGTTCAACCGGTGGCCGAGCACCGCCTTGTCCACTAAACCATGGCTCAGTGACACATCCAGTCTTTCTTTAAACACCTCCAGATGACTCCACCACTGCCCTGGGCAGCCCATTCCAGGGACTGACCACCCTTACTGTGAAGAAATTCCTCCGAATGTCCAACTCAAACTCCCCCTGGAGCAGCTGAAGACTGGGCCCTCGCCTCCTCTCCGTCGCTCCCTGGGAGCAGAGCCTGACCGCCCCCCTCCCCTTCAGGGAGCAGAGGAGAGCCAGAAGGTGCCCCCTGAGCCTCCTTCCCTCCAGGCTGAGCCCCCCCGCCGCTCCTGGTGCTCCATTCCCTTTCCTGGGCAGCCGGGGTGACAGCCTGGGGCTGTGTCCCTGCACCCTGACAGAGCCCAGGGCGCTCTCCGAGCGCGAGCCGGAGCTCTCCCAGCACAGCCCGGCCCCGGCAGCTCCCCGGGGCGGCTCCGGCCCCGCTCCCGCCAGGCCCCGGGCGCTGCGCGGCTCCCCGGGCCCGGCGCACCCGGCACAGGAGCGGCGC
>VZTI01001767.1:203947-275722 GCA_013397865.1 Struthidea cinerea
CGCCGGACACGCGGCGGCCGCGCTCGGCTCGGCCGGGACGCTCGGGATGCCCGGCACTGCCGAGAGGGGACACGGGCGGCGGCCGCCGCTGCCGCACCGCCGCTGCCGCGGGGGAAGCCGAGCGCTGCTGAACAAAGCGGGCGCCGCTCCCACCCCACGCGGGAGCTTTGTCTCCTTGTCGCGGCAGCCGCGGTGACATCTTCCCCAGCGCGGCCGCGGTCCCACCCACGCGCAAACGTGGGTTTGGCTGAAGCATCCCTCCTGTATCCCTGCCGCTCCAGCCCCCGGAGCGGGCGCGGTGGGACCCCCGTGGGCGGCGGGTGCAGGGGCGCAGCGCTGCTGCCACGCACCTCCTGCAGCATCGCCGAGAGGAACCCTCCGGTGCAGAGGGAAATACATGGGAAAGAAACAAGTGGGACGAGGAGGTTTCCCTTGTGGGTGTTTTCCCCTGGTCCCAGATTTGGTGGTGGAGTTCTGCCCCGCTGGGCACGGGGAGAAGGAGCGGAGCCTCAGCGGGTGCGGGCGCTGTGTTGGGGCTGTGCTTTGTGCCTCCCCTGGGGCTGCCAGAGCAGGGCTGATGGAGGTGCGGAGGGGAGCAGGGCTGGCACGGCGTGCGGGCTGCTGGGTCTGCACCCTGGGCACAGCCACGCTGGGTGCTGGAGGAGCATCCAGCTCTCTCCCTGAGATCATGCGCCGACACACGGAGCTGAGCACAAGGCTCCCCTAGACCGGGGCTGGGGACAGCTCTGCGAGGCCAGAGCCACTTTGTGTGGCCGAGACGGGCAGAGGGTGCCCGCCAGCCCAGCGTGGTGTGGGCACTGGGGGTGCGCGGCCCTGGGCAGGGCTCGTGGCCGTGCGAGCAGCGCTGCTGCCGCGTGGCTCCTGCCAGCAGCACGTGTGCTGCGCCGGCCCCTCGCTGCTCCCATCACTCCGCGATGCTGTGATTTATTGATGGCTCTCTGGGCTCCCAGCACTCGGAGAAGGGCTGGTCTGCAGGAAGGAGCAATCAAAGCGCCGTGGGAAACAGCGCACCGAGCTCGAGTGCTGCCGGCTCCGCAGGCAAGGGCTGAGCTGCCGCCGCCCTCGGCATTCAGCGACCGAATCGCTGCGGATTTTCTGCTTCTGCTCGTGAAAGCAGCAGCACAATGGGGCTGAAGGAGGATTTGGTCACAGAGTCAGCCCTGAGCCCTGGGACCCTCAGCCTGGGCCTCCGCACTCCGCTGCCTACCAAGGAAAAACTTGTTTTCAGTTCAGGGTCTCCCAGGTAGCTCTGAACTGCCAATCTCTTCCTGAACCCTCAGAAATACCCAGGTCATGGCTCAGCAGATGGAAAAGATAATGGGAGAACGTGAAGGAGAAGAAAAGCAACCCCGACCAAGACATACACAAAGAAACCCTCATTTACCTGCACTGTCTGACATCCTGAAAATGCTCCAGGCTGTTTGCAGAGCCTCGATCAACCACACCCAGCCCTGCTCTCCTGGCACATGTGTGTGTCTGTCTCAGCTAAGGCTGTCGCTGGTTACTGCTGGGCTGCCCCAGCGATGGCACGAGCCCTCAGAGGGGCTGAGCATCACCGGCAGCGGGGACACAGAGGGGCACCCGCGTCTGCCTGGTGTCAGGGCAGCTCTGTGCTCACCTGGGGCACAAGGACGGCCAGCATGTGGGGAGGCCACCAGGCCCCTTGGCCTGAGGAGAGACCTCAGGTGTCTGTGTACCTGGCACATTGCCCTCCAGCCAGCTCTCCTCACGGGCAGAGCACAGCACCGTGCACGGACTCCTCTGCCCTCCCAGAGGCTCTGAGTGAGCTGAGGCACCCCTTGGTGCTTTGGCTTCTCCTCTCCCACGAGGACAGCAACAACTCCCTTTCCTGCTATCAAAGCTGATAAAAGCAAGCAACGAGGACTTGTCTTTCTGACCGTATCAGCAAAGGGAAATGCTAGCAGCTGCCTTTGTTTCTGCTCCTTTGTAGAGGGTCCCTGCTGGGAGCAGGGAGGCTTGGCCAGGACCTTGGAGCTGTGCTCACCTCCCCTGTGTCTGTTTGGGCCAGCACAGCATCACACAGTGTGGCTGAGCTCCCCCCTTCCCAGGGGCCTGGGCGAGTGGCATTTCTGTGGGCTCAAACCCGTTGCAGCTGCTTTTGGGTGCCAGACACGTGCCTGCAGCAGGCAGTGAGCTCACAGCCCGGGTGCTGAAATCTGGCAGCAAAGAGCACCAGGCACATAAAGACAGACATGGTTTGGGTTTGGGGGTGGAGCCGAGAGCAGGGCCGTGCCCATGGCACAGCTTCCTGGGGAAAAGGGAGCACTGGCTGGGCACACGGCGGTGGTGGAGTTTCCATAATAACAAGGGAAAGATCAGAGGTGAAAAATGAACTGGCAAATGTGGACAGAAACAGCTGCCATGAATTTCTTTTTGTCCCACAGACACATGAATACATCACAGAACGTGTGTACGTGCCCTTTCTTCCTCTGCAAACACTGATGGAGCACGCAAGAGAAATCCTTCCCTGGCACACACATACACACACACACTCTCCCTCTAATCCCTTTCCTGCTTGTATGTCAGAGAAAGCTATTTCTGGAACGTGAAATCTAGGTCAAAAAGAAGGAGAAAATCTGAAGGGAATGATAACAGTCCCTCCCAAAGGCCATGTGGGGTCAGCTCAGGCCGATGGGATTAACGAGGGGCCGCAGTGGCGCTTCACCCCAGGCTGAGCGATGCCTCCTGGCCTGGTGTGAGCTCCCTGTGCCTTCCCATCGCTGCTGCTTCCCCACACAGGAGAGAAGGCCATGACAGCCGAGAGGAGTGCAACAGAAACCGCCTGCCCACACAGAGACCGGGATCACGGCACACAGAGGAGGAGAAGGAGGAGGAAGATGCACGACTTTCCCAGAAGCCGTGGAAATGTCCCACGGTGAGCCAGCCCCTGGGGATCGGGCCAGCACAATGAGGGGTGCAGGCACTTTGTCCTCCCTCCTAAGCACAGCCCTGCTGCCCCTGCAAGAGCATCAGTGCCAGGGGACCGGGCTGGCACCTGCCCTCTCCCGGGGCGGGGCAGGGTCCCCAGCACAGCCATGGGCCTGGAAGCCAGCTCTCTAATTTAGCCATAAACAGGGAAACAAAAGCAATACAAAGAACACAGGAAGCAGGTGGGAGGCAGAAGACAGCTGCTCTGTCCCGACCTTTGGGAGTATCTCTCCCAGGTGGTGCTCTCCTGCCCGGCCTGGGCTTGGCAAAGTTCTGGTATATGGATGGGCACAAGGTGCGTGCAGCCCTGGCCTCCCTGCAAGAGATCTGGACACGGGATAAGGAGCTGGACACCTGAGCTTTTTGGGAGCAGGCTGCTGAATCCCAGGGCAGGATGCTCCGAGCAAGGGAGGTGTTACCAGATGGCACAAGGAGGACCGGGAAGAGCTCGGGTAGAACTGGCTTGGTGTGAGCTTTCCCGCTGTATTTGCTTGCTCACCTCTGCTTCCCTGTTTCCCCTGGACATCAAATATTCCGCTCTGCATTGCAAGCAGTCTATTAAACAAGCAATTCCCAGAGCTGCCTCTAATAAGCAGGAGCCGGGGCTGGGGAGCCCTTTGTGGTGCTCGGGAGCCGGCGCGGCTGTCACCGCACGCCTGGCAATTAGAGGAATAGGTTCCACTGGGGCTTTTGAGTCTCCGGCTGCGCAAGGCACAAAGCTTTGTTTAAGGCTGATCGAGGGCAGCTCATCATCTGTCTCGCTGGCTGTCAAATGGGAGCTAATTGCCTTGTAATGTGCCGGTGACACAGGCATCAGTGGGAGGAACCGGCGTGGCAGGGGTGTGACAGCTGTCAGGGCTCTCCCCCGTGCTCCCCACGCAGCCGGCTGGAGCTCGCTGCCCCCCTCCTGCCCTCTGACAGTGCCCGAATCCCTCTGCTTTAGCATCCAACCCCCACACGGCCCTCAAGGAACGAGGAGCCCGCGCTGGCCCCAGCACTGCTGCTGCTGCTGGTGCCTCTTTAGGATGTGTCCCTACAGAGACACAAGCGTGGTGGTCCCCATTCCTCTGGGCTGGTGCACGGATGCTGGAGGAAGAAAGGCGTCCCTGGGATGTGTTTGGTGAGGGCTCTTAACTGTGTCATCCCAGAGCCCTGCGTGGAGCAGAGGCCGTCAGCGACCATTACACCTGCAGGGGACAGTGAGCCCACTTCTCCCTGTTGGTCCAGGCTGATGCCACCGAGCTGCCGCCTGCTGCTTGGGAGGCCCTTCTCCTACACCACCAGCCCCTCAGAGCCTCAGGGATGCACAGAAAAGGCCCTGGGGGTGCTGGCTGACAAAAGCTGAACATGCACAGGTGGGCAAGAGGCCGAGGGCACCTGACCTGTACCAGCCATGGTGTGGCCAGCAGGGCCGGGGCAGCGCCTGCCCCCTGTGCTGGGCACTGCTGAGGTCACACCTGAAATCCTGTGTCCAGTTCTGGGACCCTTGTGACAAGAGAGACCTTGAGGGGCTGGAGCGTGTCCAGGGAAGGGAACGGAGCTGGGGAAAGGAGCACCAGGAGTAACTGGGGGTGCTGGAGGGGCTCAGCCTGGAGAAAAGGAGCTCAGGGGGGACCTCACTGTCTACAACTCCCTGACAGGAGGGGCAGCCAGGTGGGGATCTGGCTCTGCTCCCAGAGAACAGGGACAGGATGAGAAGAAATGGCCTCAAGTTGCACCAGGGGAGGTTTAGATTGGATATTAGGGAAAACCTCTTCATGGAAAGGGTGGCCAGGCACTGGCACAGCTGCCCAGGGCAGTGGTGGAGTCACCATCCCTGGAAGTGTTCAAAAAACGTGTGGATGTGGCACTTGGGGACATGGGTTAGCGGTGGGCCGGGCAGTGCTGGGTTAACAGTTGGACTCAATGATCCTAGAGGGCTTTTCCAACCAAAGTAATTCCATGATTTGCAGGGGAACTGAGCCCAGATGGCTGATTAGAGGTGTGAGTGCTGTCCAGATGTGTCTCCTGCCTCTCACATCCTGTGCATGCACAACCACAGATGCTCCTCTCTGCTCCCCAACCCTCTGCCAAAACCCTTTCCCTCCCCAAGCCCCAGCAGCCAACATGAAGGGCTGGGGGATGCTCTGGGAGCCAGCAGAACTGTGCTGGGTCATGTCAGAGAGAGGTGGCACCCAGGCATTTTGGAAGCCCCCTCTGTGCTGTGCCTGCTGCTGCTGCTGCCCAGTGTCAGCCTGGAACTGCGGCAGCACCGAGCTCAGCAGTGCTGAGCCAGCAAGGAGAGGGCTGTGGGACAGGGGCAGCCAGGTGGGAAGAGTGTGGGGCAGAAGCAGAGTGGAGAGGGTGGCAGGAAGGAGGGACAGGGCTGAGCAAACAGCCCATCCCTCCCAGGAGATCTCTTCCAGTTCCTGCCTCATCCTGTGGACCTTGACTGGGATGCCTCTGCAGCTCAGACCACTGCAGGCAGATGTTAGGTCATGCCCATATCTCGGGGGGAAAAGGCCTGGAGCCAGGCGGGAAGGCTGCCGGTGCCCCCTCCCCGCTGCCCACTCTGCCCAGAGCCGGGACGTGCCTGACTCCCACTGACAGCCCACCCCGGTGCCCTGGCAGCTCTGCCCACAGCAGAGGAGCTGCGGCTGCTCTGAACAGCCCTTGGTGCCAGAGCTGGTGCTGAGAGGCACCGTCCCGCTGGGCCTGACCCCGGTGTCCCCACGGGGACGGGACGTGCTGCCCGCACAGACAGCCCTGGGGAGGTGCTGGATTCCCGCTGCCCGCTCTGGCATCTGCCTTGCTGCATGTACAGGCACCACCATGTCCGGGAACACCAAGGTATCACCTTTTCTAACCAGTTCCCAAAATCATCCCCAGGATGGCACCTCTCGGCTCCTCACACCTTGTGTTACACCTGAGCATCACCTGGGGCTGGCCAGAGCTGGGAAGGGCACAGGCTGCCTTGGAGAAAATGATGCAAAGTGATGCAGATCAAGTGACCTGGAGCATCATGGAAATGCTGCCATGGCAGAGCACAGCTATGCTGGGCACTGGGGCTTGGGAAGGCTCCTTAGTGCCTTGAAACTCAGTGCAAGGCCTGTTTGTACCCCACAGCCAGGGATGTTGGGGCCTCTCTATGCGTCATCACAGAGTCTCAGAATGGTTTGGGTTGAAAGGACTTTAAAGCTCATCCAGTCTCATCCCAGCCATGGGCAGGGACACCTTCCACTAGCCCAGGTTGCTCCAAGCCCCGTCCAACCTGGCCTTGGACACTTCCAGGGATCCAGGGGCAGCCACAGCTGCTCTGGGCACCCTGTGCAAGCACCTCACTAACCTCTAAGGTCTTCCTGGAGCCTTCTCTTCTCCAGGCTGAACATTCCCACTTCTCTCAGCCTGGCTCCAGAGCAGAGGGCCTCCAGCCCTTGGAGCATCTCTGTGGCATCCTCTGGACTTGCTCCAGCAGTTCCATGTCTTTCTTGTGTTGAGGGCCCCAGAACTGGAGGCAGCTCTGCAGGAGGGGTTTCACGAGAGCAGAGTAGAGCAGGGGGAATTTGCTCCCTTGACCTGCTGGTCACGGATCCTTTGATGTAGTGCCCAGAGCCCGTCTGCCATTCCAGCACCCACACCAGCTGCTGCCCATCCTCTCGGGCACAGAGCAAGCCCCCACAAACCCCCAGAAGTCATGGACAACCATGGCTGGGGATGCAGGTACCCGAACCCGGCGCCCCGCACGCTCGACAGCCGTCGGGCAGTGTCAGCAGTGTGCCCCGTCCCCCCACGCCGCTGCACTCACTGCTGTTGGTGGGCAGGGTCCTGCTGCCGCTGAGGCTGCCCGTGGGCGGCGGGGAGATGGAGCGGACGGAGCCCGTGTCGTCTTCCTGGGAGCAGCCCGCCTGGATGGCGCGGAGGTAGCTGTGGCTCCGGGATCGGAAGTAGCTGGGCAGAGGCAGGTCCAGCACCTCCGCAGCCGCCGACTCGGCCTCGCTGTAGGTGGAGTCGCAGACGGGCTCGTACTGCTCCCCCAGCTCCGGCTCGGGTGCCTGCACGGGGACAGGGGCAGCCCCAGTCAGCCCCCGCCTGCGGCTGCCCTTCCCTTCCGTCCTGCTCCTCGCCCTCCGGCCACTCCTGCGTGGTCCCGCTCACGGCAGCGGGATGGGAGGTGCAGTGGTCAGTGGGCAGTGGTCAGTGGTCAGTGCTGCTGGGGCACAAGGTGCCCGGGGCTCTCTGCTGAGCGAGGGAAGAGGGGCCCCTCCTGGGAGGCGAGACACTTACCGGCACAGTGCCTGTGAAACACCCCCAGGCCTGCTGGTGAGAGCCCGTGTGGCCAAAATCCCCGTCCAGCCCCTGCCAGGGCCCCTGTCCCAGCACAGCTGAGACACCCCCGCCTCAGGTGTGACCCCCACCAGGGCAGGCGTGCTCCTCGGGGGCAGCACTGGGAGGCAGCAGGGCAGAGGGATGGGCTGGAGGACAGCCCCCACGCTTGCCTAGGCTGGGTCTTGGAATCATCCCAGCCCCATCCCTGGTGAGGGCCAGGAGAGGGCTCGGCTGTGGCCAGGGGTGAGCAGGGCTCTCCCACTGCCCCCACCTCCCTGCCCACAGCCCTGCCCCGCTCTCCTGTGGCAGCTGCTGGGCAAACTTGGTCTTGGGAGAGGCTCAGCCAGGTCAAACCAGACCCAGCCCAGAGCAGACTGTTCTGAAATACAGGCGAGATGCTGAGACTGGCCCTGTTGCCCACATCCATCTCCCCTGGCCCTTTCTTTCTCCTGGCACTCAAGGACATTACTCCTGCCCAGCACTGGCATCTGAGCCCATGAGGTTGGGCTCAAGAAGTTCATCTGCTTTCCCCCTAAAACTGACGGTCCCTAAGCCCCTGCTGGGCCCAGGACTCAAGCTGTCCAGCTGCCCTGTAGTGCCCAGGTCAGGAGTGCTGTCTCCTTCTCCTCCTCTTTTCCTTCTCGTGCCACTGGCCTGGGCATGGGCTGGCCCCAGAGCCTGCCTCACACCCTGCCGTGGGTGTCCAGGCTGGCCCCAGAAAGCTCCGTGAGGAAGGATGAGAGAAACGCCAGCGGGACAATACCTGCTCTCCATGGGTAAATATCTGAGGGATAAGTGAGGGGGGTCCAAAGATCTGGAAGAAAGAGTTGGAGAAGGTTAAAGGCCAAGAACAGGGGAGCCCCTCACACAGACAGTCACTGCACAGGGACTGAGGACAAGGGGAGTGGGGAGCCCGTCCCCTGGGGGCACCGCTGCTGACACTTCAGTACAAACTGCAGAGCTCCTAAGATGCCAAGCGAGGCCACACCGGCCCCTCAGACAGTGGCACGGACACGGCAAAGCTCCACAGGACACCTCAACCACGGGAGAAGCTGCTGAGCATTCGGCCTGCTGTGTGCACCATATATCCACTGAGGACACTGGGGACACGCCGTGCTGGGACACGCCTCGGCACACAGGGGCAGCCGGACAAGGTGGCCACGGCTCCCACGGGGCACCTCTGGGTAGCCCCCAGCGCTGGCCAGCACCTCGCAGCCCACAGAGCCAGGGGCGTGGGCAGTCCGAGTGCTCCACGTGGGGGGAACTGGCCTTCAGCCTGCAGGGCTGGGCTGGCCACCTCGCTGCTGTGCCCCCACGCCAGAAGAAGCCACACAGAAGCTGTTCTGCCTCCCCAGCAGAGCAAAGCCACGGCACACACTCGGCATACGGACAGACCCCACAGACACCGCACTGCCGTGGCAGCACGGCCGCCTCCTCCTCCTCCTCTCTGCCCTCGGGGCTCTGCCTGGCACTACCTGCCCAGGATGACCCCTCTCGGGAAGTTCAAAGGGTACCTGAGGAAAGAGGCTTGGCTCTGGGGATGGGCCTGGCCCTCTCGCACAGGGCACAGCTCACAGTGGGGCTCGGCAGTGTTGGGGTCACCAGCTCTGTCCCCCTTGGTGTGACCGGGGATGCTGACACACACACACCTGCTGACCCCCGGACTGCCAGAGGGCTGCAAGGTGGAGCTGGGTGGGGACAAAACCAAGCAGAGAGGACTTGTCTGTCGGAGTTGGGAGTGCTTCCATGTGGGAAGACACTGGGGTCTGGCTGGACACACGAGGAAGGTGTTGGAGGTCACACAAAAGTGAGGGCAGGGCAGGAACTGCCTCTGGCACTGGGATGGATGAGACCAGCATGCACTGGAGGATGAACCAGCTCCATCCTGGATCACACAGATGTGCTGTTTGTGGGAGGCCTCTCAATCCCAACCAGCCACAGCTGAACTCTGGTTTTCAGGGGACAGTGGCAGAGTGCACATGATGGCAGCAGCCCCACACGTGAGCGGGTGCTGTGGCAGTCGCTGTGCCCCCAGCATCCCAGTGCCACCAGCCTGGCTCTGGGCTGGCTGCCGCGGCAGCTCCTGGCGCATCATGGGCTGCTCAGACCCTTCAGCTCCAGGTCCCTCCTGATGTCTCCATGGGGGTGCTGCACTCAGCTCCTGGAAGCAGCTCTAGACATGGATAGAGCACGGAGCCAGCCTCCTGCAGAGACCTGGCTTCAGCACGGACTGACACGCAAAGGACAAGGCCACGACGGTCCTGACCCCGCTGTGCACCGACACACCCAGCACATTGCTGCTGCTGCTGCTGCACGAGGGACAGGACTGACCACAGGGAACAGCAATGCCCAGCAACGCCCCTGCTCCCCCCAGGCTCCCCTCCAAGGGCTCTGGCCGCTCTGGGACAACAGGAGACTCCAGCCAAGGGGCTCAGAGCCCCCCACACCTGGATGGGAACACGGGCAGGACATGCCCTTTCCCCCCCTCACCCTGGGGCTCCGGCTGCCCACCCCGCTGCTGTGCGCCCCTGCACACACAGAGCAGCTGTGTGGGCACGTGTCCCCATGCAGACCCACAGGGACAGACGGGACAGAGTCCCAGGGTGACCGGGCTCGCTGGGCAAAGCTGTGGAGCCGTCGCTGCCCTGCGGTGAAAGGGCTGAGATGAGCACACGGGGCCTCTGCAAGGCTCGTCCCTGCGCCGGTTATCTCCCGGCCTGTGAGGCAGCTCCAGAGCAATCCCACCACCACGCTGTGGGCAGTTAGAGCCATTTGGCGTCGACTGCATCCCAAATGTTGGTCGGGGCACGAGCCCACCCTGTGGCAAGGCGTTTGCCACCCTCTGCCAGCACCTCACAGGCATCCTTGGCTTTGCCATGGGGCCAGGAATATCCAGGAGAGATGTCCCCAGCTGGCTGGCAGGACAGCCTCCCGAACTACGGGCACCGTGTTCCTGGGTCCAGTCTGCTGCTTGAGGGGTGAGGGCCTGAGCTGAGCAGGGTGACTGTCCCTGGTGACCCTGCAGGATCCCAGGCTGGACACCACCAGGAGAAGTTGGCCCTGGCTCTGGACCCACCCAGTGGGCATGAGGGGCTTGCAGCAAGGTTGAACAGCCTTGCAGATGGTTCTGGGGGGTGACACAGTGAGACCCTGCACCCAGAGCAGCCTTGAGCTTCCCCCAGGGCTGTGGGGCACCCTCTGGGCTACCATACCTGTGGCAGAGGGATTTTGGCTGCACCAGCAGAGTGAGAGGAGGCAAAGCTGCAGGAAGGAGGTCTAATAGGAGTCCTGATTAAAGAGCTGGCCATGACACTTTGGTAAAGCTGCCAGGGAACAGCCTGTGCAGTTCCTGGAGCACAGCCAGTGCCTTGTTTTGAAGAGGGAAGAAGATGCTCCCTCTCCCCTGAGCTGGCCTCCTCCCTTGCTGGCCGTGCCAGCACGGTGGGTCAGCACTTCAGCACCTCACCTGGTTGATGCAGCTGGACTCGTTGACACTGTCAGAGATCTGGTTGTATTCTTCCTCCCAGGTGGGGAACTTCGGAGGTAGGAGGATCTCGACAGAGTCCAGGCGGTCCAGGCTCCTGCCAGCAGAGAGAGGGTGTGAGGGTGTCCCCACCGCAGGGGCAGTGCTGGGGCAGTGCTGGAGCAGAGCCAGACCCCCCTGCCCACGGCCAGACCACCCCTGCCCGCGGCCCCTCTGCCAGGCACCGGCATGGGCAGCACGGAGACGATGCTGGGCAGACGATGCTGGGCAGACGATGCTGGGCACCGCGTCCACTGCTGGGCTCCTGGAGAGGGCAGCGCTTCCCCACCCTGCTGGCCCCTGGCTCGGGCGTGGCACACAGGGAAAGGGCTGTGGGGTGCAGTGGAAGGAGAGGGGACAAGATTTCGGGTCCTGCTGCCCCCAGAAATGTACTGCAGGTGCCAAGTTAGTCCAGCTGAGGCCCCAGGGAGCATGTGGGATCTGTGCCGGCCTCCAGCCACAGCACTGCCTGGATTGCTGCAAAAGCAGGGAGGGGCAGGGTGAGAAATGACTTTTAATTTGTATTTTGTGGAGCCACTAATTGGAAACAACTGCAAGATACATATATTTACAGTTGTACAGAGGAATCCAAAAGATTATCTGGAAGAAGTCCAGCGGGAACCTAGCTGGAATGACAATGCTGCACGAGCAGGGGATCAGTACTTCCAGTGCAGCTCTGCTGGGAGAAACTGCCACTAGGTGCTGGGGCACAGCAGCAGGCTCTGCACAGGCGGAGAGCAGGGCTGTCACTGAACCTGACCCAGCCCAGCCCTCAGCTGAGACCCAGCACACGGGGCTGGGAGGGATGGGGAAGGATGGGGCTCCCCTGGGGCTCTGTCCCACCGTGAGACCCTGTGTGAAGGAGTCCTGGTCGCAGGCTGGGTGCACACGGTGGGGGACATCGTCAGCCACAGCAGCCCAGGACAGCTGTGGGGCCTCTCCCTCTGGAATCGCCTGTGATCCCAACAGAGGCCCTCACGGTGCCGCTTCCCCCACATCTGCCAGGGCCGGGGGTGATCGTCACCTGCCTGGGGACAGCAGAGCTGAGGGCAGGGCACGCCCTGTGCAGCGTGTGGGCATCCCACAGGGACTCTGAAGTGTCCATCCCTGGATGGGATGGGATGGGAGCGGGGAAT
Organism: Struthidea cinerea; assembly: GCA_013397865.1. Lineage (NCBI taxonomy): Eukaryota > Metazoa > Chordata > Aves > Passeriformes > Corcoracidae > Struthidea > Struthidea cinerea. The sequence continues at coordinate 215,882 of VZTI01001767.1, forward strand.
TGTCCCTTCTGCCAGGGGAGATGGAGGAGACACCCAGGCCACGTGGGGACCAAGGGCCACGGGACACCCCTAGCCCTGGGCTCTCTGCTGGTTGCCGGCTTTCCCCCGTGCTGAGGGTTTGTCTGTGAGCTCACACCATGGGCCAGCCACGTCCTGGCGTGGGCAGTGTCCCTGTGCCGCCCCACCGGCCTTCACCCCGCCTGCCCACGGGGAAACCGAGTCACAGAGCGGCCGACAGCCCTTGGAGGGGCAGAGACCCTCGCAGAGGGACGGCTCGTGGCTTGCGCTGTGCCTTGCCCCGGCTCTGGCTGTCCCTGCGGCCGCCCCGTCCCAGCCACAGCCCGGGGTCCCTCGGCTGCTGGAGCTCGGGGCTGCGGCCGGGGCCGGTCAGCAGGTGGCGGCCGCGCTCCATCCCGGCTCCATCCCTGCTCCATCCCGGCTCCATCCCCGCTCCATCCCCGCTCCATCCCGGCTCCATCCCCGCTCCATCCCTGCTCCATCCCTGCTCCATCCCGGCTCCATCCCNCCCGCTCCACCCCGGCTCCATCCCTGCTCCACCCCCGCTCCATCCCGGCTCCATCCCTGCTCCATCCCTGCTCCATCCCGGCTCCATCCCTGCTCCGTCCCCGGCTCCATCCTCGGCTCCGGCTTCAGCCTCGCTTTTATTCCCAGCTCCATCCCCAGCTCTGTTCCTGGCTCCAGCCCCAGTCCCGGCTCCCTTCTCGGCTCTATCCCTGGTTTCAGCCCCGGCTCCAGCCCCGGCTCTATCCCCGGTTCCGGCTCTAGTCCCGGTTCTATCCCCAGCTCCAGTTCCGGCTCCAGCCCCGGCACCATTCCCGGTTCTGGCTCCAGCCTCGTCCCGGGCAGGGTCCCGCTGCGGAGCCCCCTCCGCCCCGCAGGGTCCCGCCCCGCACAGCTCCCGTAGGGACGAGCCCTGCCCGGAGCCCCCCGCAGCCGCATCCCTGCGGTCCCGATCCGCCGCTCCCCGGACCTTTCCCAGCATTGTCCCGGCTCTGGCTGAGTCCAGCGCTCAGGGCAGGCCACATCCCGATGGACATGGTCTGGATGGACAGTGCCCGGGGCAGAAGGAGCCCCGGCCTCTCTATGTGGTATTTTTCGCCAGAGACCCCATGACCCCACTTTGCTCCCCTGAGGTGGATGTGAAGGCTCAGAACAGGGATGGATCCAGAGCAGGCATTTCCAGGGCTCCCCACAGCTGATTTTGTCACCATCTCCCAGCAGAAAGCAGCACCTGATGTCAATGTGAAGGCTCTGTGAGGGGTCCCCACGCTGCCTGCACCCCACTTCCCTCTGCGTGCTGAGCCTCAGCCGTTCATCCCCAGTGGCTCCTGCTCCTTCCTGCCCCTCCGAACCACTCGCAGCCACCTGCGCTGCAGCATCTGGAGCACTGACAGCCCCCAGGTGCCTTGTCCCGGGATGTGGAGCAGCTGCTGAGGACCCTGCACAGCACCACTGCCCAGGTCACACAGAGCCCATCCTGCAGGAGCCGCCTCTGGCCCAGCAAAGCTCTTGCTCTGTTCCCCCGGCTTGGTCTGTCTGGCTCAAACCACTGTGGGTCTTCCTCCCTCAATACCTGGTGCCAAACCTCTCAGCTCCTCAGGATACCATCCAGCCCAGTGTGCCAACTTTCTGGCTGGTCACAGGGTCCCTGGACACCTCTGGAGCAGAGCAGCTCCAGGCACAGTCCCAGCAGGCCGAGTGCCCTCAGCCATGCCAGGTGAGCAGCTTCCATGTCCAAGTGGCATCTGGCATTGGGATCTCTGCATTCCCCCAGAGCAAAAGATGCTCACAGAGGAAATCCCCACAGCTCCATCAGAGGAGTGCTGTCCCCATGGCTGAGGGGACAGGGACCTGGAGCAGCTCCTAACGCCCGGGTGACTGGGAATCACCAGGATGGGGAGCTCCCTCTGTTCCTCTGCCACATCTTCTCCTGTCCCGCTTGTCTCCTCTGTTAGAGCTGGGGTGCAGGAGCCCTGCTGGGCTCTGATCCCACACGGGGCCTCTGTGGGGTGCTGCTGCTGGCCAGACCCCAAGGGCTGCTCCAGGGTGGCCCTGAAGACCTGTGCAGAGCTCCCAGAGGAGCTCCAGCATTACCTTTGTGTGGTGCTCTGCTCACTCAGGGACTGTTGGGTGGCCTTGAGGTAACTCTGCCTCCGAGCTGCAGTTTTCGGGGATGGTTTGGGGCTGGTTTCTGAGTCTTCGCTATCGTCATCCCCCATGGCTTTGATGTAACTCCCGCTCCGCATGCGCCGGCACGGGATCTCGCTGTCCTTGTCCCGGGACAGCGTGTTGTTCCACTCCCCCTGAGGCACCTGCAGGAGGAAGAGGAGTGTGAGCAGATGTGAGGGATGGCAACGCCCATGATCCTGGGACCAGCAGGATCGTGGGGAACTGGGGAGATTGTTGGACCTTCCCCTGGAGCGTCGTGGGAATAAGCAACACGATTCCTTCACAGCCCTCCCTTACCAGTTCATGCCAGGCAGCCCTTGGCTTGGTGGCCTCTGTTTTAGCACATCACAGCCATTCCCCGCCGCTGGACACCTCCATCCCAGACATGCTCACACGGCCAGGACAAGCTGCACGATGCCAGGCGTAACAGGGGCAGAGGGACAGTCTCACTGGGCCTGTGTGGGGCGCTGGGACAGGGCTGGACGTGGCTGTTCGTCGCACAGACCACGTCACTGAACATAAAGCGCTGTTGTGGAGCAGGGCTTGGCGGTCAGAGCCCAGACCTTCACGGCTCTTTAAGGTTTCTGAGTTGAATGTGATTCTGAGTGGCTGAAATTACTTTCTGGAACCAAGTCAGGCTCTCACAAGTCCCTCTAGAGCAGCTTGGGCACACAGACCTTGTGCTGGCCTCTCTGCAGAGAGATGAGCAGCACCTTGGGCACGAAAAGCACTTCTAACCCCACCAAGATGACACCTCCACAGTTAATTTAAGGCAGACACGGCCTCTTGTTCCCTCACTAGAGATGAGTGAGCTGATGGTCCCATGGGAGGCTTGAAGCACTGAGCAGCCACAGTAGCCACCACCCCGCCTGCCCATCCTGTGAACGGTTTGTGGTTTGGGGACTGGAGGCAGAGCCAAGGTGCCCAGGACTGACCAGGACGAGCCACATGTGGTGTGGGACAGGTCAGGAGAAAGATGGGGAAGCCTGAGTTTCCAGGAGCAAGCCTTGGCTTTGTGGCTCACTCGGATTGCAGCTGTCAAAGCTTTGTCCTGCCCTCGAGGACACGGCCGAGGAGCAGCCAGGCCAGATGTGAGGATGCAGCAGTGTCCATGCCATGCCAGTGCCAGGGCAGCCCAGATGCTCCAGCAGCAGCTGGAGATGCCACGGGGAGCAGTGACAGGCCTTGTGCTGACGAGAGCGTCCACGCTGGCTGTGCTGGACGGAGCTGCTGGAGCTGCCCAGGGAGCCGTGGGGCTGAGCAGCCGCAGCTCGCGCAGGGCTCTGGGGACGCAGGGCTGTGCTGCAGCTGCCATGAGCCAGAGCTGTGCGGTGCCTGCTCCATCCCTGCTCCCCACAGGGCTCCCGCGGGAGCCAGAGCCAGTCTGAGGCTGTGTGTGGCTGCTGGGGTGCAGCACCTTCAGGTGAGGCTCAGCTCTGCAGGCTGTGTGCAGGTCAGGCTCAATCCACACAGCACAGCCGAGGGCTTTCTCCTGCCTGAAGGGGCAGGGGCTCAGCCTGTGTCCCGCCAGGCTGCTCCGTGTGTCCACTCTGGAACAGACCCCAAACCACCCTTGGGGCTGCTTTGGTGACAGGCCCCTGCCCGGAGTGCGCCCATGACCCAGCACCCACATTCCTGGGGGATGTGGATCAGAGCCAGGGCTGATCCAGGTGTGTGAGATCCAGCTGGGGACCGAAGTGGAGCGAGTCTTCCACATGAGGCATGCACACTGGCCAGGCCTCCCAGGCCCCACTTGCTGCTGGCGTGGATCTTCCCAGCCCTTTCCACTCTGCTCCTGCCATCTTCGTGCTCGGCCATGGCTCCCAGGCTGGCTGCTCGCAGACTGTCCAGCTCAGGGGCTGTGGGTGTCATCTGTCAGGTCCTTGTAAGCGCCAGAGCCGAGATCCCTTTCCCTGCCGGGTGTGAGTGCTGCCTCCGCCCCAGCCTCTGTCTGTACTGGTGGCCTTGAGGCCAGGAGGGACCCCGCTGGCTCCAGCTGAGTCCTGCCACGGGAAGGATCCCACAGGTCACTGGGATGCCTGGCTCTGACCCTTTCTAAAGGAGACAGGGACCCTGAGAATCACTTTTATATCTCTCACCTTGGTGTCAGGTCTGGCTGGAGACTGAATTTTACTGCCTGCCTTCTCCTCAGGGTGAGCTGCAGCTCCTGCCTGTGGGGTCTGGGCGAGCATGGGGCTGGTGAGGGCAGGCAGGGCTGGCTGCAGCCCCTGGCTGAGGAGGGCAGGGCCAGCTGCAGCCAAGTGTGCCATGCAGGACAGGGACTGCAGGACAGGGACTGCCGGACAGGGGCTGCCCGGATGTCCCTGTGCAGGCCAGCACTGGATGGTGTGGGGCAGTGAGGGGGTGCTGGGCTCAGCCCCGGTCAGAGGGGGCTTTAAGACCTCAGGATCCTGCAGCTGCTCTGCTGCCACTGCTCGGGGGCACGGGCTGGGGGCTGCTCAGTTCTGCCACGGCTGCTGCATTTGCCCCCTGGCCTCGGGCTCTCTGGGCAGGGCAGCACAAAGGCAGCTCCAGTGCGTCTCTCCCTGCTGCTGCAGCCCCAGCACTGCCTGCCCCACAGGGACCTGTCCCTCTCCCAGGAACAGCCTCCCTGTGGCATCACAGCAGTGCCTGGTCCTGACCAAGCTGCCTTAGTCCTCCTTTCCCTGCCTCTCCTCTGCTCTGTGCCTTGGCGAGGCAGCAGGACACAGAGCCGCTCTCAAGGTGCTCCACATTCCAGTTCGGCAGTCGAGGGGAAGGAAGGAGCCTGGGAGGACACCCTCTGAATCTGCTGCCCCACTTTGGAGCGTGTCCCACCTCCGCCTGCACAGAGTCCGCCGGGACTCCCACAGCTCTCACTCCTGTGGGACAGAGAGCGGGACAAGTGTTCCGTGAGTGTCACACCTGCAAAGACAAGCAGGTGCCCTCGGGGTCCTTTGGGTGCTGTTCAGGGTCCTCTGGGGTGCTTCTCTGCAGGAGGATGTGAGGAGCCTGTCCCACAGTCCGAAGCTCTGCGATGGGGACGGCGAGCCCAGAGCAGTTTCTGTGACCAAGGACAGACGGGCCAGTGGCCAGTGCAGCCCCTCGGTGGCAGCAGAGCTCCTGGCAGGTGACAGCCGGGGCTCTGAGCACAGCCTGTGCGTCATGCCCAAGGGGGCATGAGGGCACCCAGGCCCGGCACAGAGCAGCTCCAGAGGCTCCTCACAGGCAGTGGGGCTCTGCTGCTGCCCTTCCTGCTGCTCTCCCAGGTGCGGCCTCGGCTCTGCCCACGGTGCTTTGGGTGGTGTGGAAGGGGTGGGACTAAGAGGATGCCCAGGTCTGGAGACTCCATGGGGACTTGGTGATGCACCTGCCCTGAGGCTGCACGGAGGTGAGGAGGGGGCAGCAGGGATGGTCTGCCAGGCTGCAGGACATGGGTCCTTCCTTGTGCCCAGCCGTGTTCCGTGTGGTGCCAAGCGCTGCAGGGATGTGGGATCCAGGCACGTGTCCATCCCTGGAGCTGGGCCCCACTGCTGCCACAACCCTGCCCTGTCCCCGAGGGCTGCCCAGTCGCCAGCCAGCAGCACCGCCCAGCCCTGCTGCTCTCCTGCCGTGAGCCAAGCCGAGGGGAGAGGGAAGGGGCACGGGGGAGGCTTCCCTCGGGCATGCCCCATCCCTGGAGCACGAACAGAGCGGGGCCTGGGGGAAGGGGAAAGCTCCACTCCCGGGCTCTGGCAGGAGCTGCGGCGCTCCCTCCGCTCGGGGCAGGTCAGGGGGAAGAGACTCGAGGAGCAAACAGGGTTTCCATCACACAAGTGCCAGCTCTGCCATGCAGCCCAGCCCCGCACACACGGACATGCAGCACAGGAAGCCCTGCTGAGCGCTCCAGGGGTGCACGGGCCATGCACAGGCTCCCCTGCTGCGGGCACACTGCTGCTCCCTTGCGGGCTGCGTCCCTCGCGCTGTCCCAGGGGCTCAGCCATGGGCTCAGTCATGTCCTCGAGGAAGCAAGCTGGAGCCAGGCTGACCCTCTGGCAGGGCACCCTCTGGGAAGGACCTGGGCCGTATTCCGGCCCCATGGCAGCTCGGTGGGGCTGGTGTGAGGCACTCAGCATCGTGGAGCGGCTGGCACTGAACAGGCCACCCACTCTGAATTATGAATTATTTTCAGGGCTCCTGGGGGTTAAGGATGCTCTGGGGTGGTCTGACTGCAGGTGGGGTCGGGGAGGCCGATCTGGATGATGCATCAGGGTAATGGTGACTGTCCCCTGGGAGCCCCTGCACTGCCCGTCCCTGCAGCGCTGTCTGCGGATCCACAGCTCCTGCTCACTCCTGCCTGGGGCATCTCCCACCCCAAGGAGCTTCTCAGCCTCTTTCCTTGTGCTCTCAGCTGCATATGGGGCCCATGGGGACAGGGGGAAAGGGGATGGGGAGCACAGCCTCCCTCCTTGGGGACTGTGCTCTAAGGGTGGAGCTGTGTCACCCTAGGGACTGATCCTGAGAGACCCCTACCCTGATGGGACAGGGCTGGGCCTGGAGCTGGGTGGACCAGCTCCATCATCTGGGTATGGATGTTTCCAGGGCCTGGAAACACCACATGGACCCCCAATAGTTCCTGATGAATCCCCCAAATACCCAGACCCTTCAAACAGGGCAGGAGAGGTGAATAGCTTTGGGGGCTTACCCAGCCTGGAGGTTGGGGTGTCCTGTTTGTCCCCATCCCACTCCTCCTGCCCTCCCTCATGTCTCTTCACCCCTGGGACCCACTGGGCATTTCTGCCTGGCAGCTGGCCCCTCTGCAGCAGGGCAGGGCTCCTGTGCCCCCCCCAGGCACTGGGAAGGCAGGTCCTTGCTGCTCCTCCCCATGGCACACGGAGGGAGTGGGCTGGCCCTGTCCCCAGGTGTGCCAGGGGACACGTTGGCCCTGCAAAAGGACGATTCCCATACACGAACTCCAGAGGTGACTTCTCCACAGCCCTTCCTGTGCCCAGGAGGGGTTGGGATACACTGACCCCATCCTCCCGTGAGGTGTCCGAGCCCCGTGCCCTGATCTTTGGGGCTGACACCGGACACCTGGGGACAAGGTGAGCCCAAGCACCTGTGACCTGTTGGCTTGTGGGGGCACCGGGCATCAGGGTCTTGGTTCTGGTGGTGAGCTGCTGGTGAACCGAGCACAGGGGCTGCCCCAGGCACTGGGGGTGTTGGTAACTCCCGGTGTCCCCCAGTGCCCCTCCAGCCGTGCCAGTCGTGGCTGTCGGCTGCACCCTACCTGCTCCAGGTCTGGTGGCGCAGGCTGCTGCTCCTGGCCAGTGCTCCCAGGAGGATCAGAGCAGGAGGGAGCTGGGCAAAAGCTTCTCCTCAAAACAAGATCCCTACCTGGGCGCTGCCTGCGTCGGTCGGCCCGGGGCTGAGGGGCTGGTCCCACCTCCGCGGGGGCTCGCTCGGCTGCCGCGGGGCACCCGTGTCCTCCCAGCCGAGCGGTGGGGCTGCCCAGCTGCTGGCCAGGCCCGTGCCACCCAGCCGTGCCCACAGCCCTGCGTCAGGCTGTCGAGAAACGGAGGCTCATTACATGGGGGGGAATTTCAGCCTTGCACCCCAGAGCCCAGGGGCTGTCGGGGCTGCCTGCCGGGCTCTGTGCTGCAGCCTGAGGGGAGCAGGACCCTTGGAGGGCTTGGCTGCAGCTCTTTAACCTCAAATGCTTAACTGGAAGGAGCAGGGGCAAAGAAAAAGAAAGCAGGCCAAGACCATTTTCCCTGCTGGTGTTCCTGATGCAGTCTGTTCAGTCCCTTGGAAATTTGATTTGCAGCCGTGGCCAGCAAGGTATTGGAAGCCGAGTGTGCTTCAATAATTCATCACTTTTCAAAGCCTCTAAGCCCACTGGGCACAGCCAGGGAAGCCCCTGGCACCTCTGCATCAAAAGGATGCTGGAGATTTACATACACAGACCAATGCCCTCCTCCCTCCACCCAGGCCTGGCTTATTTGTCTCCATTCCTCTCTCTAGGGCACAACCAGGTTCATGCCACTTTTGGAACCTGCCACAGCCCTGGAGCTGTCGGTGCCAGGGTTTCAAACCAGCATCAGCCATGCAGGCCATGCAAGCGGGGCTGGCACTGCCCTGCTGCCCCAGCCCTGCCCCGCGGGCGAGCAGCGAGGCACTGCTGGTCCTACCAGTGCTCCGGGGAAGCTGGGCAGAGCGGGGCTGACTGGGCACGCCGGCACATCCTTGCGATGCGTGGAGATAAGGGGGAGTGTTAGTTAGTGCTGCTGACCTTCAGCCCCTGGGCGGTGGCACAGGGGTCTCCATGGGGGCCTGGCGAGCTGTGTCCGGTGTGAGATGTGGCCCCTCAGCATTGCCAGCTGTGTGGGCACTTGGGAAACAGCCACACCTGGCAGCTACATCCCCCCCTGCCCAGGAGTGTCCCCCAGCACCTGCACGGCCTGGGCAGGCAGTGGGGACACGAGGGGGGCCTGCAGGAGATGGGATCACACCCAGCATAGGGAGTGGGGTGGCATGGCATGTCCCCTCCACCCCACACTGCCACGGCCCAGCACAGGGACTGGGGGTGCTGGCACAGTGCTGCAGCTGTGGGAGATGGACCCCATCAGCACCTGTGTCCCCGCAGGAGGAGCAGGGGTCTGTTCCCAGGGCCCTCCCCAGCCCTCTCCTGGCAGTGTGACCTGAGGTGGCAGCTGAACCATCTGAAGGTGTTTGATACAGTCACGTGGGTGCCCACCGAGAGGATGTCCCTGAACTCCCGTGCTCTCCCTGCATGGAGCACCCCGCGTTCCCCCGCGGCACCCACCTGCAGGTAGTGGTAGGCCAAGTCCTGGTGGCAGGACTTGGATTTGAGCAAGGCTTTGTCGATGGTGGCGGAGGCCTTCTGGCACACCTCACGGGCATGGCTGAGCGTCAGCGTGGACCAGGAGCCCCGCTTGATGTAGTTGGAGTCGTTGTTGATGGGGATATTGGTGCAAGGGGTGACCTTGAGGTCGTTATTGCTCTTGGAGGATTTCAGCATGTGCTCGCTGATGGTGTTGTAGGCGTGCATGAAGTACTTTGGCTGGCTGTGGTCGGGCTGCCGGCCCAGCGTCATCAGCCCCATGGGGTTGCGGTAGCTGCAGGTGTCGCTGTCCAGGTTGTCATCGGAGCTCCACCAGCCGGAGATGTTGGACCTGGTCCTGCGCTTGGGCTCGGAGGTCTTCGCCCGGTCCTTGCTCTTGCTCCTCCGGTTTTGCTTGGCGTCATCTGCCCCCTTCTTCCCGTTCACGTTGCCCTTGGTGGGGCCCTCCAGAGACTGGGACTTGGCGAAGAGCTTCTGCACAGAGTGCACGAGGTGCCGGATGCGCCCCGGGCTCTCGCTCCGGTGCTTCGCGTCGCTCCGCTGGAACTGCAGGGTGCTGAAGCCATCCCTGTGGATGGGCAGCTGCTTCTCAAACTGGTCGAGGAGGTTGGCAGGCAGGCGGTTGATCTTTGTGGCTTGGGCATGGCTCGGAAAAGGGTTGTCATCCGGGACCTCGAAGTGGGAGTTGTAATGGATGCGGGGGAAAGTGCTGCTGTTGGAGATCTGGTTGTTGAGCGGAAGGAGGCAGTCCCCGTGGACGGTGTTCTGGGCTGGAAATCGGGGGTCCATGGTGAAGGAGTCGGTGGGGCTGAGGAGATAAGGGTTCCTGTCCTGGGGGGCATAAAGAGAGTCTTGAGGGGAGTCCAGGTTTTCGGAGAGATGGCGGCTTCTGTTGTCTCCTAAGCCCTTCATGGTCCCAGGGCTTCCTAGACCATGGCTCAGGGACGGTGCGGCAGAGCCCTTGCAGACCTCCCTGCGGCTGGAGGAAGAGGACAGATGCTGAGAGCCCACTGGGAACCCCTCTGGCAGCCCGCTCCTCAGCGGGGGCACATCCCCGTCCCCCTCTGAAAGCAAATGCCACCACGGTTAAGGGACAAAGGAGAGAAGCGGGATGGAAGAAGCAGGAGGGGAGGAGAAGGGCTGTGAGGCCAGGGGCTGGAGAGAGCAGGGCAGGATTCACTGCCCGCTGCAGCTGCGGTGCTCGTGTGCCTCGGTGCTCGGCCACGGGCAGCTTCAACCCTGCTGCTGCTGCTGCTGCTGCCCGTGGTTATGCCGCAGCGTGCCCTCCCCAGCAGCGTGACAGAGGCACTGCTGCAGGGCCCTGCTCCATCCCGCTGGCTCAGGGGCTGCAGGGCAGCCTGCTGTCAGAGCCCAGCGGGTCCTGGCTGAGCCCAGGCAGCCCGGAGCCACGCACCCCAGCGCCGCACGGTGCCCGCTGTTCCCGGGGTGGCAGAGACAGATCCCGGGGCTGGCACCGCTGCCGCAGCTGGGCTAATGTGACACGATGGCAAACACCTCCTCTCCAGCCAGTGCTGCCTTCCTGGCAGGTTCTGCCCCGGAGCACGGCGTGTCGGTAGCTCTGTGAGAGCTGAGGTGTTCCTGAGCACTCAGAGCCTGACCCGAGAAGCTGCTGGCTGCTCAGATGATGATTGCTGCTGTGCTGCACCACTCCAGGCAGCTGTGCGACCTGGGCCACCCTCCCCGCCAGCCCGTCCGTCCCCTCTGCCACCGTGAGGGGCTGGGGTTGGTCACTTTCTTTCAGCAGGTACAGATCCCTGTGGGGTGGTGGAAGGGCAGCTGGACAGAGGGATCCCCTGAGGGATCCTCACTGGACATCTCCCCAGTGGTCTTGCCCCATCCTGCTCGGTTCAGAGGGATCCTCATCTTCACTGTGTTATACAGGGGAAAATGACAAACATTTTGGGTTTGCTTAAAAGGAAAATCAGTGAACATTTGTATGAGTTGAGCTGTCAATCAATAAGTTGATTTTCCATACTTTAAACCTACTTGAAATCACAGAGTGTATAAATGAACTCTTATTTCCTGTTACCTTTTAGTTCAGTTTCTTAGTTCCTTTTTGGTTTAGTGTGTCACTTAAAAAAGAGAGAGTGACTTTTAACATATGCAGATGGCACGTCCCTGTGAGGAGCAGAGCTGGCAGTCTGTGCTCCTGGCTTCTCCCTTTCAGCCATGAATTGGTCTCCAGTCTTCTCAAGGAGCTTGACCCCACGTGCAGCGTGGCCAGCAAGGTGGTGTGGGAGTGGAGGCAGTGACCACTGCAGGGTGGAAGGAATCAACAGGCTTGTCTTCCTTCCTCATTCAGGGAAAAATGTATTAATAATGAAAAGCAGCCGGAGCTTTAAATAATTGTTTGGAAGCACAAAAAAGAAAAAAAAAGAAGCGGAATTTATTCCATGGCTTGATGGGCTTTACAGTCTCCGTTTAACTCTGTCGCTCCCAGGGGGTTGGCAGAGCCAAGCTGGGCTTCCTAAAGCTGCAGTGGACACAGCCTGGGCTTCCCACCCTGCTCTGATGGGGACCCCGCTGCCCCTCCCCTGAGCCCTGCCCACGCTGCCCTCGGCCCACCTGCCCCGAGGCACTGCCCTGAGCCCCCTGCCTGGTGGGAACTGCCCAGCACTGCTCCCTGGGCATCCCAGGGCCCCACGCCACGCTTGCCCAGTCCTGACCCGAGCCCTGGAGAGGCCCCATGGGGCGGCTCCTCCTCTCCTGCTGCTGAGCTGCTCCAGCTGCCTTCACCACCGAGCTGTGCCCTGCCCCGTGGTCTGGGCTGCTCTGGGGGCTAGGATTTGCCCTTCTCCACCACACAGACAGTGCCCAGGCATTTTGGGGATGGGGACATGGCCTGAGCTGGGAAATGTTGATACCAAACCTGAACTTTCTGCCCAAACACCAAATGCAGCTTTAGCCTTGACTGGTGCCCAGCTGCTTCTGGTCCCTGTGGGTGCCACCCGAATTCCTGCTGTGCTCTCCAGCAGCATCAGCCCCCCTGGAGTCCCCTGCCCATGGGACCCTCTGGGCTGGTGGAGCTGGGGAGGTGCTGGCTGGGAGGTGCCAGCAGGGAGGCTCAGGATGTGCCAGCTGGCACCCACAGCGCTCACAGAGCGGTGACAGAGAGCCCCAGGTGATGTTCCCAAAGGAAACCCTCTGGGCTGAAGGGAAGGTCGGGGTGTAGGACAGGCTCCAGGCTGAGCTACTGATCTGAATTCCAGGTGGCTTTGGATGGCCAAGCTCTACCTGCAAGCCTTGGAGAGGAAGTCCTGCAGGAGGCAGAAGCTCAAATCCTCCCTGAACACCACCCTGAAGTGCCCAGGCTCAGCTCTACCTGTCATGGCCACTATCCCTTCCTTCTTTCCTTCCCCCAGCCCTGGAATCCCAGTAAAATCCTTCCCTTGGCCCAAGGCCACCCTGGCTCCGAGGGCTGCAGCTCCTCTCCCACCACAGGAGCCAGGCTCCCTAAGGAGGCACCACGCCCTGATTCAATCACAAAGGGATGTCTCTGGACGTCGATAGTAAATCCATCCTTGCCTTCCGAGAGCAGCGGGTATCTGAAGCAGAAATCTCCTCCTGAGGCAGCCCGTGACTGCCTCGCGATAGAGCAGCACTACCTTGTGCTCACTGGGCTCCAGGGAAACTCAAACTGCCTCAGAAATCAAAAGAAATAGGGAAATGAGATGGAATTAAAGAAATGTAAATCAAAGCCATGCAGTGAAGGCCTAGTGTGCACACGAGGAGGAGAGGGGCCAGGGTCGGGCTGGCTCTGGGTGCTGGAGAGGCAGAGGGGCAGGGAGGAAACACTGAGGGGCTGGGGGATGAGTGGGAGAGGAGAGAAAGAGAAGGTTTTGGAGGGGCAGGGGCAGAAATGATGGGAAGATGGGAGCAGGGGAAGGCAGGGAGCTCCCTCTCTCCCAGACTGGTTTCCCCCTGCCAAGGGTGGGCACTCTGTATGGCAGAGTTCACTGCTCCCTTCTCCTGTGGGGCTGCCACAGGTCCTGATCCTCCTGCCTGTCCTGCCTGCTCCGGGATCCCTTCCCTTGCTGGCCAGGGAGGTGTGAGGTGCATCCCTGCTGCTGGGCACGTGCTGGTGCCCACCAGGCTGTGTTTGCTGCCTCCTCTGTCAGCTGGTTTCCCTCTAAGATGGATTAAACAGTTTTCTTACATTTCAATTACTCTCTGCAATCCTTGGCACTTTCTTGAGACGTGGTGTCAGGGAAGGGAAAAGTCCAACGAGATCTTCCCCACCGTCTTTTGGATTTGGTAGGATGAAAAAAGCTTGAAACTAAATCTCCCAAATCCATGATCCTGCAGCTCACAGACTGGGCAAGGGCTCTCTCCTGGGGCAGCTGCCCAGTGTCCCCGCTGTGTCACCCAGCCCCGAGCCAGGTGCCCCAGCAGGGGTGGGCAGCCCCGCCCCACAGAGGGGGCACCAGGGTCATGGCAGGAGAAGACCTGTGTAGCAGAGGGTCCCAGCAGGGGCTGCCAGGGCCAGGACAGGAGCCCTGAGCCCATGGAAAGGGACTGGTTTAACCCCATCACCTCTCTTCCCCTTGGTCAGTTTTCTCAGACTGCCCTTTCCTCTTCCCAGTGGCTTTGCTGATGCTCAGAGGTCTTGGAAGCGAAGGGGATGAACTGACCTGGCCTGACCTGACCTGACCTGATTTATGGCACTTTTGTGTCCCAGACCCGAGGCAGAGGCAGTTTCCTCTTGGGGCTGGCTCACAGCCTGCAGGTTTGGATGGGCTGCACCCAGCCCACCCTGCAGCCCCTCCGGCAGCTCCAGACACCGGGCAGGGGTTGGGATCACAGAACAGAATTCCTGAGTGGGTTGGGTTGGAGGGACCTTAAAGCCTACCCAGTTCCACCCCCTGCCGTGGGCAGGGACACTTTCCACTACACCTGGAAGGCTGCTCCAAGCCCCAACCAACCTGGCCTTGGACACCTCCAGGGATGGGTCGCCAGCCATGCCAGGGACCACTGGCTGTGATCAGCTTCTGTGCTGGGGCTCTGCATCACAGGGGCACTGGGCAAACTGATGCCACTGCCCACCATGCCCCCTCCTCTCTAACTTCTGGGGTGGATGTGGGTTTCAGGAGATGTTGCCCTATTTCTATTGTCCCAAATGTTGCAAATCCACCTTAGATCAGCTTATCCCGCGGGCACAGAGAGCAGGGCAGACTCCCTGCCCTCTCTCAGCAAGGAGGGGACAGCAGGAGGAGCCTCACAGCCTCACCCCACTGCTCTCTGCTTCCATCTGTTCAAGGATCTCTCTTGGCAGCTGGCTGGCATTTGCCAGCCCAATCCATGGCAGAGGCCCTGGGCAGGGCTCAGCCCTGCTCACCAAGCCTGGCAGAGCCCAGGGAGCTCCAAGAGCACCCCACACTCATCCAGATTTCTGCTCCTTGTACGTGCACATTGGGACCGTAGCCGGAAGTGTTCCACAGGCGTGTGGATGTGGCACTTGGGGACATGGTTTGGTGGAGAATGTGGCAATGCTGCGTCAACAGTCAGACTACATGAAGCCTTTTCTGACCTCACTGAGTCCATGGGGGCAAACCCAACTCCACATGGCTGTGGGGGTGTGTGTGACAGTGCTGTGTGTGCCAGTGCTGTGTGTGACAGTGCCGTGTGTGACAGTGCTGTGTGTGCCAGTGCTGTGTGTGACAGTGCCGTGTGTGACAGTGCTGTGTGTGCCAGTGCTGTGTGTGACAGTGCCGTGTGTGACAGTGCTGTGTGTGCCAGTGCTGTGTGTGACAGTGCCGTGTGTGACAGTGCTGTGTGTGCCAGTGCTGTGTGTGACAGTGCCGTGTGTGACAGTGCTGTGTGTGCCAGTGCTGTGTGTGACAGTGCCGTGTGTGACAGTGCTGTGTGTGCCAGTGCTGTGTGTGACAGTGCCGTGTGTGACAGTGCTGTGTGTGCCAGTGCTGTGTGTGACAGTGCCGTGTGTGACAGTGCTGTGTGTGCCAGTGCTGTGTGTGACAGTGCCGTGTGTGACAGTGCTGTGTGTGCCAGTGCTGTGTGTGACAGTGCCGTGTGTGACAGTGCTGTGTGTGCCAGTGCTGTGTGTGACAGTGCCGTGTGTGACAGTGCTGTGTGTGCCAGTGCTGTGTGTGACAGTGCCGTGTGTGACAGTGCTGTGTGTGCCAGTGCTGTGTGTGACAGTGCCGTGTGTGACAGTGCTGTGTGTGCCAGTGCTGTGTGTGACAGTGCCGTGTGTGACAGTGCTGTGTGTGCCAGTGCTGTGTGTGACAGTGCCGTGTGTGACAGTGCTGTGTGTGCCAGTGCTGTGTGTGACAGTGCCGTGTGTGACAGTGCTGTGTGTGCCAGTGCTGTGTGTGACAGTGCCGTGTGTGACAGTGCTGTGTGTGCCAGTGCTGTGTGTGACAGTGCCGTGTGTGACAGTGCTGTGTGTGCCAGTGCTGTGTGTGACAGTGCCGTGTGTGACAGTGCTGTGTGTGCCAGTGCTGTGTGTGACAGTGCCGTGTGTGACAGTGCTGTGTGTGCCAGTGCTGTGTGTGACAGTGCCGTGTGTGACAGTGCTGTGTGTGCCAGTGCTGTGTGTGACAGTGCCGTGTGTGACACCGTGCTGTGTGAACCAATGCGCCATGTGTGACAATGCGCCATGTGTGACACGGTGCTGTGTGTGGCACACGGTGCATGCCCAGGTGTGTGGGCTCTGGGGGTGCACCTGTGACCGGGGTGCCCTGGGTGTTACCTGGGTTGCCCTGGTGCAGAACCAGGGAGCTCTGGGCTGGTGGCTCATTCCACCCTCCACCGGCAGCTCTGTGCTGCCTCCCTCCCTGCCTTTTCCCCTGCCCTTGGCACACATGTGCCATGCCAGGGCTCCCTGTCCCCTCCCTGGCCACCCGGCTCTGCTGATGCAGCTGCTGCGGCTGAGCAATGCCTTGACCCCGAAAAGGGCACTTGAAGAACTCCCCAAGTGGTGCTCAGGCCCTGGCACAGGGTGCCCAGAGCAGCTGTGGCTGCCCCTGGATCCCTGGCAGTGCCCAAGGCCAGGCTGGACGGGGCTTGGAGCAGCCTGGGACAGTGGATGGTGTCCCTGCCATGGCAGCAGGGAGTGGCACTGGGTGAGCTTTAAGGTCCCTTCCAGCCCAAACCATTCCAGAATTCTCTGGATCCCTGATTCCGTGTCCTGCTGAGGCAGGGCTGGCCAGAAGGGGCCAGGAGCCACTTGGGTGATGCTCAGGAGAGGCTGGCAGCACACCAGGAGAAGCAGCAGCAGTGAAATGGGACTGCTCAGAGCACACATCCTCCAGGAGGAAGCACCCCCGGACTGATGGGGCTGAGGGCATCCTTTGGGGTCAGCTGGTCCTGCCCTCAGCCCATCAGCTCTTCCAGGGCTCCACGTCCGCCAGGCTCCCACGCAAACCCCGGCCCAGCCTCCCAGGCTGGCTGCAGACTCAGAGGTGGCTTTTATATCTGGAACCAGCAGCACGATAATAACGGGCTGGAGCCGGGAGAGATGATTGGCAACCTGCAGGGGGAAAATGCCTCCCCTCTCGCTGCCGCAAGGAGCCGAAGGGATTTGTGTGCTGTGGTGCAGGTGACGTGGGCCTGCCCACACGCTCGGAGTCAAGCGTTCCCTGAATTAGCAGGAGCTCTGGATGCGGCGCTGGCGAGGGGGGCCGCCGGCTGCCGGAGCCCTGCATTAATGATGATTCAGAGTTCACAATCTGATCGTGGCCGATAAAAATAGCTGCCTCCCGCTCGGAACAATTCATTACACAACAGAACCTCCTCCAGGCACGCTGCTCCCGCTGCTGGCCCGGCAGCTCCGTCCTGGGGCAGGGTGCCCATCCTGGGACGGAGGCAGGGGCTCCTGAGGAGGAGTTAATGCCACCCACCGCGGCAGCGGCACCAGGGAACCGGGCACTCACCGCACAGCAGCGCAGGGGACAGTGGCTTCCAGCACGCCAAGTGTGTCGCCTGTTTGGGATCCCTCCTTAGGAGATGGGGAATCCTCTAGAGGCCCGGCCTACCCACTGCCTTGGGGTGTCCCGGGGCTCACCCAGCCCACCCTCACCGCCCTGCCTGGCGGCCATCCCCAGGTGAAGCCCACCCGGTGCCAGCCCCGCTGTGGCTGAGCTTGGCAGAGTCTGATCCCTCGGCTGCGTCCCTGGGGAAGGATTTCCCCAGATCCCTCCTCACGTGGGAATAAGTGGCTGGTGCCCTTCGAGTGTGGGACCTACACACACTCCTGAGGCCCCACAGGAGTGAACACCAGGGGCCTCCTGCTTCTTCTTCAGACCAAGGGGTGTCTCTGCCCACTGGTGCACACTGGGCTGATGAGAGGGACAGGATCTGACTGGCACCATCCCAAAATGACAAGGAATAATTTATCTTACCTTAAGAGCTCTGAATACTACCTTTTTTGTTTTGTTTTGTTTTGTTTTTAATCTACCAGCAAAACCAAATGCTGTGAAAGTCAAAGGCTGTGATATGACAGAGATTTTGACTTCAGATGTTGTCTGAGCTGGAGGAGCAGATGAACTCCTGAGAGAGACAGAGAACTTATTTCCATGCAGATGTCACTGGTAATATAATCAACTCTCCAAGGAGCAAAACCCCAGAAATTCTGCAACCTATTTGTCTGCCCCTAAATAGAAGTTTCTCAAAGTTCTCCGTGAGACGGGATTTGCTGTGAAGCAGGAAATGCAAAGCATTAGGTAGGTCAAATGAGGCAGATGAGACAGGTAAGAAAGGGAATTTTCAGGAAGAGAGCAGGACAGCTGATGAGGTGGCTGGAGTGGAAGGACCAGGGCAGGGAGCGGGACTGCTGTCTTTGAAACCCACCTGCAGCCCCTGCTGCCTTGCAGAGCACTTGGGGCACAGGCTGGTCACCACAGGGGCCGTGTTCCAGCTTGGCTGGAAAAGCAGCTAATGAGAACATTCTGGCCCAAAGCTGTCCTGTTCTGGCCAGTGCTGCTCAAGGGGTCTGGCGGGGGTGAGGCAGTGTCTGCACAGCCCCATGGAGCGAGTGTGGGATGCAAAGCCCTGGATGCAAAGCCCTGGATGCAAAGCCCGGAACACGGCTGCCCTTGACCTGCCTCTGCTCTGACTCCCGGGGAGGGAGGTGTCCCCCCTTGCACTGAACACTTGTGACCCAGAAAACGGCAGAGACTCTGCCCGGCCTCCTGTGCTGCCAGCCTGCCCAAAGCCCATCACACAGAGTCCTCCTGCCTCTCTGTGCTGCCAGAGCCATCAGCAGCCCCAGCACCACGGCCCCAGTGCCCCTCCCAGGGCACAAAGACCACGCTGAGGAGGAGGAGGCAGTTCAGCCTGGAGAGGTGGAGACTGAGGTCAAACTTCACTGGAGTATTCAGGAGGGGAAGGCGCTGAGCTCTGCTCTGTGTGAGCAGGGACAGGAGCCAGGGAACGACTGGAGCTGTGCCAGGGGAGGGTCAGGCTGGAGAGCAGGGAAAGGTTCTTCCCCCAGAGGGTTCTGGGCACTGCCCAGGCTCCCCAGGGAATGGGCACGGCCCCGAGGCTGCCAGAGCTCCAGGAGCGTTTGGACAGCGCTGCCAGGTACAGGCTGGGACTGTTGGGGTGTCTGTGCAGGGCCAGAGTGGGATCGATGATCCCTGTGGGTCCCTTCCAACTCAGCACATTCCCTGATTCCCTGTCTCCTTGCCCTTACTGTTTGTGGCAGAGCAGTTGCAGGATGCTCTGACCGGCCGTGGCTGTCACTGCTGCACCACCAGCTCTCTGCAGCCGAGCAAGGACGCTGCTTCGCTCCAGGGCAGAGGTTCCCGTTGCCCAAATGTCCACATGGAGCCAGGCAGGGCCCTGCCTGCCCTCGGGATGCAGGATGGAGATGCTCTTTGGCACTGGGTTTGCTCAGTGCCTCAAACAAAGCAGCTCCTGTTGCCTGAGGGTCCCTGGGCAAAGAGGAGCAGGTGGGCAAAGGCAGCAGCTCCCTCTGCCATCCCTTCGGAGCCCCGGCTGGGCCCGTGCGCAGCTCCCGCGTGCTCGGAGCTCGGGAACACTTCCTTTGTCTCAAAGTGGGTCAGGCGGAGGCGTGACGTTACTATAGCAATGGGCATGAGATTTCATAACTTAATTTTGCGAGGGGTGTGTTGCAGGATTCGCCAGGAGACGGAGGGAGGGTTGTCATTGCATCACCCTCGCAGCCTCCCTTCCCCAGCCCGCTCCTGCAGGAGCTCCCCTGCCCCTTGTCCACACGGCCCCCTCGGGAGTCCCAAAGCCCCCCATGGCCACCCCGTACCTGTCACAGCTTGCTGGGCTCAGGGTCTAGGCCAGACTCAGCATCGTGTGCACCGTGCGTCCCTCTGGGCTCCAGGGCTGTCCCTCATGAAGACCTGCGGGGCAGAGAGAAAAGGGGACACGTCCTCAGGTCACAGGGGTCACAGAGGCGTCCTCCTGACCAACATCCTGGGCCACAACCCCGATGCTGCAAGCCCTCGACAGCTCTGCCCGACACCCAGGTTGTGCCCAGCAACAGAGGCAGGGCCACGGGACAGGGAGAGGTGTGGGAGTGGGTCCTGTGTCCCTCTGGGTGTCACGTGGACTGAGAGGATGAGCTGGAGATCAGCCAGGCGGGGAGAAGAACATCCAAAATGCTCCTTGCTGGGTGCTCAGGGCTGGGCAGAGCCCCTTTGTGGGAAGGTGCTCTTTGTCTTTCCTTCCCTTGTTTCTTTAGCATGGAATAGCCCCCCTGCGGTCCGTGGCCGTGCCAGGAGCCACTGACCTGGGTGGGGGGACCCTACCACCCTCTGTGCCTCACCCCTGTCCCCTTTGGGCCGAGCCCAGGGAGGCAGGAAGGACAATCCTGGGGACAGCCTGGCAGCCTCTGGTGCTCCCCTTGCTGTGTCCCAGCCACTGTCCCAGCCCGCTCTCTCTGCCCTGCCAGCGCTGCCCATGGCAGCTCCCACCAAACCCCTCCCATCCGGGCACTGGGTGCAGCTGAAGCTCCTTCCCTGCCACCCAACCACACCACGAACCCCTGGAAAAATGCTCCCTCTTGGGAAGCCGGGTAAATAAATATGGGGAAAAAACTCCAGTGTTTCTTGGTGTCCTCAAACCCTACTGACCACACGGCGAGCACAGCCTGAGTTGCCTAACCAGTGGCGTTAAATGCTGATGGGGGTTTGCATCGATGAACATCCCAGGCTGGTTTGTGTGCACACACAGCCTGTCTGCCCTGCTCTGGGAGCTGCTGGGGCAAGCTGGGCAACTCCAGCTGCAGGGAAGCAAGGGATGGGAATGCCATGGGAACCACAAGAGGAAACAGCCTTCCTAGGACAGCCTTTTCATTCCTAGTGGAATGGAGGAGGCCATCTGGGTTTGAGAAGGTCTGTGAGAGCTCAAAGAGGGGTGAAAATGGGTGAACCTCAGTTTCTTGGCTCGGATGGAAGGCTGGGACAAGGATACGAATGTCAGCAATTTTCTAGGAAAGCCAGATCTGGGTGCTGGGCTTGATTCCCACCCTGGTGATGCGGAAGGTGACCAAACTGGTGTCCAGAGATGAGGCAGCAGCTCTTTGTCTCCAGAACGGAGAGACGGGCACTGCAGTGCCCCTGAGACCCCGCTCTGCCGCCTGCCACCACCCAGCAGGAGGGGCTTTATCCCCACGTAGCTCCTGCCTGGGGGGTTGCACACATCCCAGGTGCCTGGTTATGGCACAGGCACTGAGTTCCCTCAGACACGCCCTGCAGCCCTCCGAGAACCCGTCCCAAGCAAGCAAAGACTGGAGAGGTGGAGAGGCCCAGTGCAGGCAGGGAGTGAGAGGTCAGTGTTCACTGCAAGGCCCTCACGGGGGTATCCCAATGGTCAGGAGAATGGAAAGCCTGGGAAGATCAGCAGAGTGGCCTCCTCAGCTGGGTACAAACCCTCATCACCGTCCCACCGGCTCCCCAGCACTGCAGAGGGGGTTGTTAAAGCAAAGGCATGTGTCCCGGGACAGCCAGGCAAGGCAGCCACACGAGTCCCCAGGGCTCGCCTGTCCCCGCACCAGAGCAGCCCTTTGGTGAGGTTCTCGCTGCTGCTGGGAGCTGGGCTGTGGAGCCAGAGCCCGAGGCTGAGACAGAGCTGACACACGTGTGGCTTCACCCAGCCCAAGGGACACCTCCCCACCCCAAACCCAGACACTGCTGGGCTCAGGGGTGTCCCTGCGGGGGCAGGCGCTGCTCTGTGTGACTGTGCCAGGATGGCACTGCACTGCACTGCACAGTCACTGCACTGGCACCACCCCGCCCTCCCGCAGCCCTCTCCGTGGGAAAGGGAATTCCAGCTCCTGTGGGCTGCGCCAGGCGTGAGCCCACCATCCAGACAGCAGAGCCAGCAGCACGGCCAGGATCCGCGGCCAGCGCTGCCTCCAGTGTCAGCACCCTCCTGTCTCTGTCACCCGCTGTCGCTGCCCTGCTCTGCTGCCACCAGTGCTGGCCCGGAGGGCAGCACCGTGTGCCACTGGAGCCACTGAAGGCCACCATGGAAACCACCAGCATCTTCTAGGAATGCCCCCGGCATCCTCCTGGGTGCGCAGGTACCACCACAAGCACCCAGCACCCCACAGCACCAGCGGTGGCTACTGGGATGGAAGTGCCTGTCCAGGGCAGCCGTCACCCACCACGTCTGTGCCTGTCACCAGCACTCTCAGGGTGCCCCAGGAACAACCAAAGGCCCCCAGGAACAACCCAATCCTGGCACACCTTGGCACATCCGATGGGTGGGAGGAGCAGTGCCCAGCTGCCAGGCCTCCCCTCACCCGGCAGGTTCCTCCAACTGCACAAGGCCACTGAAGCTCTGGAGGAAGAAGCATTTTGGTGTGGAACACTGTTTTTTTTTCCCTTTGCATGCTGCTCTTGCACAGGGAAAATGGCACCATAATTGCTTTTAATTAATATCAGCATCAACGCCCAAGGAAATGCAAATGAACAATTGTGTCAGCAGCACAGCCACCTGATGTTACCCACAGCCAGACACCTCCATTGTCCCTCTCCTCCTGCCTCATCGTCCCCCTCTCCCTGCCGCTCTCAGGAGCAGGATGCTCACGGCTGCGGCGTGAGGGGGTGGGAGGGAGCTGATGCAGGGAAGGACAGGACAGGCGCTGTAAGCTCAGGGGAGGGGATTGCAGACCAAGGGAAGGGTGAGGAGCAGGGGCCAAGCTGGGCCCCTGATTTTCCAGGCAGTGAGGGCACAGGATGCCAGAGGAAGCAGCCAAGGGTCCATCCAGGACCTCCTGCTCCCTGCTCAGGGGTGTCTTGCTGATGAACTGACCTCCCTTCAAGACAGTTTTGGTGAACGGGCTCTCAGATGCTCTGCAGCCAAACCTCACTGGAGAATCAGCTGGTGATTATTGTCCTCTTGGCCTGAGGAAGGAGGCCACAGCCTGCCCTGCTGCAGCCTGGCTGGTGCTGTGGGGCTGGAGAAGGCCTTGAAGGGATGGATCTGGTGCTCCTGATCCCACCTCGGAGGTGGCTGCAGGTCAGTGATGAAATACCGATTATCCAGTGTCTGCTGGGGCCTCCCGAGGAAGGCGATGAGGTTTCAGCCGAGTGAGCAGATGAGGAGGGCAGGGAGGTCCTTCCCCTCCTGCCACTCCAGGGCCACACCGGTGTGGTCAGAGCCGGAGCAGAGCAAGGCCAGCAAGGGCAGGTGGTGCTGGGATCTCATTCTGGGGAAAACCCTGTGAAATGTTCCAGGCTCCGACAGCAGCGGTTTGGGCTGGCCTCTGTGAGAAGAGAGGTCCCTCCCAGGCTGGGCCCTCACCTCCTGCTCCTTCCTGCTTCTCCTCCAGACTTGGAAGAGCCTCAGCAAACCACCCACGGCTGCTTTTGGTAAACCTGAGAGGAGATGAAACCCTCGTTGCAGGGAACAAGCGCAGCCAGCCCGGGGCTGGATCCAGAGCTCTGGGAGAAGGCTGTGAGTCCCTGTGAGATCCCACGGGCACGGCAGGGATGCTGCAGGGATGGGGACGAGCGGGTCTGACACAGGGGCAGAGAGGAGAGGGCGAGGAGCCCCACAGCCCCACAGGCAGGTGCCGAGCCATGGCAAGGGCTACTGAACACAGGGCTCCTTCCTCGGCTGTCAGCCCTCCTGCTCTCATCCTGAACCCCTTCTAGCACCTGGCTGTACAGACTACGATCAGGCGTAGACACTTCTGAAACAGGCCAAAGCATCACTGCGTGCAAATCCAGCCAGAGAACTAATGGAAATAAATAAATGAATGTGTGCTCTGGTACCTCTAATCTCTGCACCGTTTCTCTGGGTAAAGCAAATGCTTTCAGCTCATTTGGGAGTGCCAGAATCACCCGTTACACAGAGGATGTCTGGGGGCTGAGCTGGCAGCAGCACCTCCAGGGAAAGACAAGAGGCTGCTGTGGAGGGAGGGGAGAGCACAGGTGAGACAAGGCTGAGCACGAGGGGAGGGATTTGTAGCCAGGATTCAGATCCTTCTGAGGAGGCATGAAAGGAAAAAGACGTGTGTGAAAACACCAGAGGGAACAACTGAGCAAAGGTGGGAAGAGTGGGAAGTCCTGCTGAGCTGTGAGGAAGGTGCTCCCTCCCCAGGCCCAGAAGGCTCCCACACAGATGCTTTGTCAGCAGGGTCCTGTTGGGGCACGGGAGCAGGAAACGAGGTTACAGCACATGGGATGGGCTGCTCCTCTCCCTGCCCCCCCGACAGGAGCCTGTCCTGAACACAAGGACAACATCCCCCGATCCTGCCTGAGATGGAAGGTAGAAGTCAGCAAGAAGCTGAGGCAAAAGATCCACCCTCATGACTCCCAGAGGTCAAACCCCACCTCACTGTCAGCTCAGAGGAACCTTGGGGACAGAGTGGGGACCGGACAGTGGCACTCTTTTAGCTCTGTACACAGGGGGACCTGCCAGACCTCGGAGGCATCTCCTAAAGCAGAAAGACTTTGCAGAGAGTGACTTGGAGTGCCTGAAATCTGTTTCATTTGACAGAAACATCATCCTCCCTTCTGCTAAGATCTTATATTAAATTTGCTGCCACCAATTTACTAAATAAACACAGAGATAACCTCTGCTCTACTCGACTGGTTCAGATCAGATACCAGACAAAATTGTTTCACTGGAAGAGTGGCCAGGCACAGGAATAAGTTGCCCAGGGATGTGGTGGGGAAGCGTTCAAGAGCCACCTGGACGTGGCACTTGGGGACACGATTTAGGGGTGAGTGTGGTGGGACTGGGTTGATGGTTGGACCTGGTGATCCTGAAGGTCTCTCCAAGCCTGAGGATTCTGTGACCTGAGATGGGAGCGTGGCCAGGCCAGCAGCCCTGGAGGGCAGGGGAGGGCACTGTGGGGGGGTTACCCGTTCTTGGCATGGGAACAGCAGCAAACAGCCCTGAGATTCCCGGTGCAGGGATGGGGCAGGAGCTGGGCGGAGCGGAGCTGAGCCTCTCCCTGCAGGCAGCGGGGGAACTGTGCCCTGGCAGGGAGGAGAGATGCTCCTACTGCCCCTCCTCAGGGCCCATCATGGGGTGTGTGTGAAGCTAGGCAGCCTGGACTGGGAGGAGGGATTGTGCACTGACACCACACCCCGTGGACAGGAGATCCCAGTGACAGGGCAGGGCACAGCTGGGGCACAGCTGGCAGGGGCTGCAGGGACCTGTGAGAAGCTTCCTGTGGTGGAAGCCTTTCCTCTGAGGGCATAGGGGTGTGGGACAGACCTGACAGGTGAGAGAGAGGGGAAAGCAGGAGGGACTGGCAGCCTTCATCTGTGTGACATCGTGATGTGGAGAACAAAACTGGTCCAGACAAGGGACTAGGAGAGAAGAAATTCTCTAAGTGCCTTCACACCGATGCCAGGGAGCCTGGACGACACACTCTGCTCACATATGGACATGGACTCGACCTAGTTGTGCTCCCGAAATCTGGCTGGGAGCGTCACATAATTGGAGTGTTAAAACCAGCAAATGTTAAAATCAACAACTTCAGGGAGGAATGAGGGCGCAAAGGGACATCAGATGTCACAGCAGGCAAGGTCAGCAGTTTGAGTCATGCCCACCTGTGAAGCTCTCCGATCTGTCCCAGCAGAGGCAGCAGAAGGCGCAGACTGCACAGGGCCTTCCCCAGCTGCTCTGCCAGCACTCTGCCATCCGCAGGGAAAACGGGGTCCCTTGCCATGGGAGAGACCTGTGCCGAGCACTGCATCCCAGTGTGAGCCCAGGATGGAGGTGCAGGGCACGGTGGCTCAGCAGCTGGCCACATCTGTACAGAATGACGGCTAAAGCGAGACCCTGCCTCAGTCAGGGAAGGCAGCGGGAGCAGGGCCTGTGTGGCACCCACAGTGCCTTACTAGAAAAGAGTCAGTTCATGGCAGCTCGGTGTCTGGGGGGATGTTCACAGAACCAGGGAGTCATTAAAACCAGGACAGCCCTCTGAGATCATCGAGTCCAACCCTTACCCCAGCACTGCCAGGCCCACCGCTAACCCCTGCCCCCAGGTGCCACATCCACATGTTTTTTGAACACTTCCAGGGATGGTGACTCCACCCCTGCCCTGGGCAGCTGTGCCAGTGCCTGACCACCCTTTCCATGAAGAAATTTTCCCTAATATCCAGTCTGAGTGACTGTGGAAAAGAATGGAGGCACATTGACCCAAAGCCAGAGAAAGGCTGATTTCCAGTCCTACAGCTGCACTTAGCCCCAGCCACGGACGGTCACTGGCTCTGCTGGCTCTTACTCCAGCCCTGGGCTGATCAGCAGAGCCAGGGCACACAGGGCTGGGACAGCCAGCCTGAGCTGGAATGTGGCTGCAGAGTGAAGAGAAGGCCAGAGGCGCTGGCTCAGAGCCACCTCCTGTGTGCTCAGCCTGTCCCCAGCCTGTCCCCAGCCTGCCTGCAGCCTGGCACAATCTGTCCTCACCAGGGAGCCCTGGATCCTGCCTGGGGTCAGGAGGGGGACAGGCTGCAAAGTGCCCTTGTCCTGGCCATGCTGGGAGGCCAGCTGCTCTCCTGTGGCAGGAACACCTGGAGGATCTGTCCTGGCTCCCTGTCCTGGCTCCCTGTCCCTGACACCGCCTGTCTGCTGACAAGGGCCAAAGCGCAGCACCTCTCACTGAGGCTGGGCCCAACCTGACATGGCCACACCAAATGCAGCAAAAAACCCCTAAACCAGGTCAGCCACAGCACCACGGGTGTCAGAAAGCCCCAGGGTGGTGTAGTTGTGCTGAGAAGCCCTTAACCTTGTCCCTCCTCTGCCTCGGGCAGGGAAGGGACAAAAAGGCTCCTGGTGTGACACCTGGGAGAAGCCGCATCACCCACAGGGTGCCACGGAGGTGGGAACACCCGGACGTCCCTGGGCAGGTCCCCGAGCCCTGCGCTGGCCTGGCCACAAGGGATGGAGCCCAGGGAGAAGCTGCCTGAGGCCCAGCCAGGGCAGGGCAGCCCCGCTGGCTCAGCCGTGCTCTGGGGCTGGGGTGCTCTGCTCTGGCCGCTGGCACAGCCATGTCACTGCCTGCTGTGCAGCGGCCCATGGCAGCTCCTCGGGGTGCACGGGGCTGGCGGCCACAGCCTTGGGCTGGTGGCCACAGGGCAGTGCTGGTGGCCACAGGGCAGTGCCGGAGGAGGGGACACGCCGTGCCCGCCGGGGCTGCCCCACGCCGCCGTCACCGCGGAGCTGCCGTGTCCCCTCAGCAGTGCAGTGCGGAGGATGCTCGTGCTCTGAGAGCAGGGAGAGCTCTGCAGGTGCTGCCTCGAACAATTACGATGAGTAATTCCCTTTCAGTCCTTTAATCAGTCACTTTTAATTAGTGTGCCAGTTGTTTTTTCCTTAGCAAACAGCTCTTTCAATGAGGGTTTTCTCTGCATCTGCTGGGTTGGGAAAACACTGCTCCCTGATGGGGCTGTGTGTTCATTCTTTGGCAGGAGCTTCCTCCCGTGGAGGCTGTGGGACTGGGCTCCCGTGCAGAGCATGGCACAGGTCCCGCTGGTCCTTGGGAAGGCCCTTGCCGCTGAGATGGAGGCATCCCTGGAGGTGCTCTGTGCTGGTGGCATCCTGGACATTGCTTTCTCCAGAGGCCCTCTTGTAGGCAAGGACATCCTCCTCACCCACACCCCTTTCAGCCTTCTCAATTTCTCCTTTGAAACTTCCTTAGCTCTGTGATTCTGGTATCTCAGGGCAGCAAGTTCCACAGGGCAATTCTGCCTGTGGAAAAGGATCCCCCCTTGATCCCCTTGGGATGCTTTGTCCGCTGTTAGGGAGCAGAGCCCCCAGCACAGCTCCTTTCCCAGCTCCAGCCCCTCTGACAGACACAGAGGTGCCCTCACCTGCAGAGGTTTGTGCATGGTGCAGGTGTTTCCCTGCTGCTCTGGACACCTGGACACTGCTGGCTGTGGGTCAGCCAGCCCCAGATTCAGAGCAGATACCCAGGTGCTGCTTGCCTTCCTCATCTCCACGTCACTGAACTCCTCCTGAGCTCAGCCTACATCCATGTCAACATCCAGCTCTTGGGCCAAAAGCTCTGCTTTCATTTTCCCTTGAATAATAGCCTACTTTTGGCTGGCTTTTTCCCCCTCCCAAGGTGGCCTTTGCCCTCTGCCCTCAGAGGACCCTGTCCCTTGCTCCTTTCTCCTCAGGAGCGAGGGAGGCTCTGTCTCTCCGAGGGGCTCCAGCCTCTTCCCTTTTCCTGCCCAGGGCGGGATGTCCAGGCTGGCCCAGCTTCCCATGAGTCACCAGCAAATCCCAGCTTCCTTCTCAGGGCCCTGGCACCAGAGCCCTAATTGCAGGGCAAGACTAGCGGAAACAAGCTTATTATTTACCAGGCTAATGAAAATTAATCATGCCTCCCCCTCCCTTTCCTGGGAGAACAGTCACGGCCAAGAAAGCAGATTATAAAAGCATTCTGAGTGGCTGCTGCGCGGGGCTTTGGCACTGCCTGAGGGCTGTGTGGGGCTGAGGGCTGTGCTTGCAGGTCACCTGGAACCCCAGGGTTAAAGCTGCCCCCCAGTGCTGCCTGTTCTCCCCCCAGCCTGCTGCTGGGCACAGATGGAGCCCCGGGCCACGGCCAGCCGGGCTGGAGAGCCCTTCCCTGCTTTTCCAGGCAGCTTCTCCTGGAGTCTGGACCCCTCTGGCATCGTCTGTGTCCTCGCAGAGAGCACTGTGGGGTGCACAGGGCTCCCAGCCCGGGGGCTCCCAGCCCACCCAGCCCAGGACAGTTCCCCAGTACAGCCCAGTTTGCTCCACGCAGGCAGCCAGTGGCTCCAGGCTGCTGCACAGGGCAGGGATGGAGAGCGAGGCTGTGTGCGAGGCCAGGTGGAGGAAAACACAACAGGGACTGGTTCACGTCGCACAGATGTGGAAACCAGAGCATCCTGCACCCACTGGAGCCATTGGCTCTGGAGAGAGTGCTGCAGCAGAGGGATGAACCCCGGCAAGTGCAAAACCCACCACCCTCACTCGAACTATCACCCTCACTGAGGGGAAACTGAGGCACGGGATGGGGCAGGGCAGCCTGGAGCAGGGAGAGAGCTCCAGCCTGCTGAACTCTGCCAGTGCCTGCCCCCGTGCCCCAGCCGGGCAAGGAGATCCCAGGGATGCAGCACTGCACACCCAGCGTCCGGAGCTGAGCCCAGAGCTGCCCTGCCTGCCGGCCAGGCTGACCACAGCCCTCCTCTTCCAGGCTTAAAGATCCCCACATCCATGATCAGCCTCCCTCTCCCTGAGGCTGCACAGGCTGGGAGCAGGAAAAAGACAAGGAAGGGGCAGATTGCCTGGATCAGGATCTGGGATGGAGGGAGGGAGGTGAGGACCAGGGTCCTGTGGATCAGGATCTGGGATGGAGGGAGGGAGGTGAGGACCAGGTTCCAGGGCCAGGCTGGAGAGCTGCTCCCCGCCAGGCCTGCCCAGGGCAGTGTTGCTGGAGCAGCCCAGCCCTCCTGCTGCCCACCACAATAATTAACTGTTGCTGTGGAGAAGGCAGGAAAATGAGCAGGAGGTCAATTTTCCATTTCCCAGTTGTGCATAACCAGTTCCAAGCACACAGCCTGAAAATAAATCTCCATCAGGCTCGTTACCTCTTAATTAACATCCCCAGCTACAACATGTACTCCCCAGCCCAGGCACAGCCACTATTGATGTACAACGAGATGGAGCCAGGGCTGGGCACGGCTGGTGGGAATTCTCCAGCTGGAAGTCCCAGCCCTGCTGTCCAGCATGCTGGACGTGCCCTGCTCGGGCAGGAAAGCTCTGCTCCAGGATGGGGAGAGCTGCTGGATCTGCCCAGAACCGGCTGCGTTGGGGGCAGCTGGCACAGACAACTGACAGAAAGTTGGTGAAACAACTGGAGTTCGTTTTCCTTTTGCATAGATTGGAATAAAGAAGAAAAGAAGGTCCTGTGGGTGAAACATCAGATTAGGGGGGTGGAACCTCACCCGTGAGGAAAGGCTGGGAGAGCTGCGGGTGTTCATCTGGAGGGGAGAAGGCTCCAGGGAGACTCCAGAGCCACTTCCAGGGCCTAAAGGGGCTCCAGGAGAGCTGGAGAGGGACTGGGGACAAGGGCTGGAGGGACAGGACACAGGGAATGGCTTCCCACTGCCAGAGGGCAGGGATGGATGGGATAATGGGAGGGAATTGTTCCCTGTGAGGGTGGGGAGGCCCTGGCACAGGGTGCCCAGAGCAGCTGTGGCTGCCCCTGGATCCCTGGCAGTGCCCAAGGCCAGGCTGGACATTGGGGCTTGGAGCAGCCTGGGACAGTGGAAGGTGTCCCTGCCCATGGCAGGGGTGGCACTGGATGGGCTTTAGGGTCCCTTTCAATCCAAACTTTCCGTGATTCCATGGTTCTCTGCTTTTTGATCCCCTCCCCATCAGTGATTTCTCCCACAGGCTGTCCCCTCCCCTGGCCCTGGAGCAGCCCTGTCCCCCCCAGGTGCCCTGGCACAGGAAGGGCACAGGGGCTGCCACCACCAGTGAGGGGAGGAAGCAGACAGGATGAAGGAATCCAGTTCTGCTCCCACCACCCTCCCACTTGGCACTTCTCTTCAAAGCACTGTGCAAACATTAACTAATTAATCCTCCCAACACTCCTGGGAGGAAGAGACATCGACAGGGCTCTGTTCTAGACACCTGATAAACACAAAGGGTGGTTGGAGGAGATGCCAGACAGGCGAAACCTGCAGGTCACAGTGGTTCCCCTGCTCTTCCTGCTGCTCATGGCAGGGCTGGGCAGGCAGGGGCTGTGCCAGGAATCATCCTGTGCTCCACCATGGAGGAGGGGGCTGCAGGGCAGAGCAGGGACCGTGGCAGAAATATGAGAGAGGGTAAAACTAGAGGAGAACAGGAGGAAGAAGACGAGTCCTCACAGACAGACAGATTCTGTTTCCAACTCCAGCTTTGATGGAATTTTGTAAGCATCATGGAATTAGCTTAAATGGAAGGAAACCCTGACACGGCTGCTGAGGCATCCTGGAGGGAAGTACTGAGAGAAAGCATTTTGACTTTAAAAAAAATGGATTTTGACTTGCTCAGTTCGGCAGGTGAGCTCCCCAGAGGACCTGAAAAATCAAACCGTGGGTTTCCAGCCTGAACATCCCCAAACACTGCACCAGTTCTCGTGTCCTTTAGCTGAGCTCTTTCTTCTCCACCCTCGTGTTTACCCAGGAATGCATCAATAGGCAGCCGCTGCAGCCCCTCCCTTTCCAACAAGCCAGGCATCCCCGGGGTTTGCAGCCTGGCTGGGACCCCTCAGAACTGGCCTCACTGGGATCCTGCATTTAATGCTTCCTTGCCTCCATCCCTAAACCCTCCTGGAGCTCCCTGCGTGCCAGGATCCCACTCCCTGGTCCATGGGGTGTGCCCTGCGTTCAGCACTCCCGGCAGCCAGCTCTTGGGAAGGACCCTGGCTGCAGGAAAATCCCCGTGCCAAGGGATGCAGATCCATCCAGGGAACCCCAGCAGCGCTGCTGGGGCTGGCTGGGGACCTGCCCACAGCCCTCTGGCCTCCTGGGCTTCTCCAGCCTGCCTGTTCCAGGGCATCCCCAGGGGGGTGAGATCTCCAAGGCCCAGCCAAGGTCCTGCCGCTTTCCTGGGAGTTGAGTTCAACTGGTCCAGTCCGGCTGTCTCAAGGAGAGACTTGCCTGCCGTGCCTGAAATCAGAGCTGCTGAATGGTTAAACACAGCAGCATGCGAAGGCCAAAGCCAGAGACCAGGGGCTCTTCCCAGTCCCTGCCCACAGGTCTGGAGAGACACAGCCCGTCTGCCTTGGGGTTTTCTGGAGGTGGAGAACCCTGGCAAAAACCTGCCATGGCACTGGCTGGATTTTGGGCTGGGCCTGGACCCACCTCACACAGACAGACGCACTTGGCAGAAGGGGATGTGTTTTGTTCTGGTTCCCCTGCACACAGAGGCAGATTCGGAATAATTCCTCCTGGGGGAATTCGGGGGAATTCCTCCTGCACCAACCAGGCACAGCGGAAAAGCTCCTTGAGGGTTTCTGCTCAGCTGCCCCTGCCCAGGGACACCTCAGGGCTCCCCAGAACCACAGGAGGGTTTGGTTTGCTGGTGTTTCCCCCACGAGGCTGCTGGTCTGGTGCAGCACAGGAGAGCCCCAGAGGGGAACCAGAGGGGAAAGGGAAGGTGACGTGCAGGGGTGGCAGGACGGCCCTCTGCCCAGGGTGGTAACGCTCAACCTCCAACTTCCTCACCAAACAGAGGGATGACACCCCAAAGCCTGATGTTTCCGAAAAAAACCCCAGCCAGGAAGGACACCTGCCCCTGGCTGCCAGCACACAGGCTCCAGGCACCCGAGGCCCTTCCAAGGGAGCTGTGGGCTCTCCTTTCTCTCTAACAGGACATTTTTCAGCAGCTGGATCCCATTCTTGCCATCTCCTGACCCGAAGCACACCCACACCCAGCCACAGTCCCCAGGCACCAGCCAGACCCAGGGCAGCCCCTCTGTGTCCCCTGGGCAAAGCTCAGCCCCAGCACCACCACAGCCCCAGCACCACCACATCCCCAGCACCATCATCACCCCAGCACCATCATCACCCCAGCACCATCACAGCCCCAGCACCACCACATCCCCAGCACCATCATCACCCCAGCACCATCATCACCCCAGCACCACCACAGCCCCAGCACCATCATCACCCCAGCACCATCATCACCCCAGCACCATCACATCCCCAGCACCACCACAGCCCCAGCACCATCATCACCCCAGCCCAGCCCCAGCTCCCTGGGCTCAGACCCTGCCACAGCCCAGCAGCCTGGAACAGCAGCCTGGGGAGCCAGGGCAGGCTGGTGGCAGTCGCTGGTGGGCACCCAGCAGCCTGGAACAGTCACAAGGACTCTCCTGCAGCACTGGGTGAGGAGGGAGATGTGGCTGAGCTGCAGGTGGGAGGACAGGCTGTGGGATGCAGGAGGGGTGCAGCTGTCTCAGCAGGCACACAGCTCCGTACATCACAGGGAATTCATGTGACCCCTCATCCCCAGCCTGTCCCAGCAGCTGGGGGAGGTTCTGCTCTCGGGGTGCTCGGCACAGTCCCACAGAGTGACTCTGAATCACTCTGAATCCTGGGATGCAGCTGGGGTGGCAGAAGGGCTCCCTGGCACTGCTGCTGCCCCGGGAGTCTGTGGGCACCCTGCACGAATCCCCAGCTCCCAGGGCCTTGGGAGCTCCCTGTGGATCCTCCTCTACTCAGGCAAGTCCTTGCTGGGTCTGGGGGTCAGAGCACTGCTGGGGTCCCTCCTTGGACACTGGACAGCTGCTCCCGGGGTTCTGCTGGCATGAAACTCCTGCCTGCAGACCTGGCACTGCTCTTCCCGAGCCAGGACATCAGGCGGGTGTTGGGCCGGCCCCAAAAGCACAGTGAGTGACAATGGAGAGCCACAGGCACCCTGGGTCCAGGGGCAGCACAGGACGGGGTGGTCAGAAACAGCCCTGGGCTCATCCCAGCAGGGCAGGGACAGCTCCCACGGACTGAGCCACAGACTGCTCACAGGGCAGGCAGGTTAGAAACAACCAAAGCCCTTCTGCCCCAAATTTATAACAGATGTGCCTCAAATCCCTCCAGCAGTGCCTCAGAACCAGGATTCACAGCCCCAACCTACACTGCCACACCTGCTCTCAGCAACTCCCCCACGCCTCCTGTCCCCACTGCTGCTGCAGCACCTTCCACCTGGCCTTCAGAGAAAAGGAAAGGGAAAAAACAGCATCAGAATTATCTTTTTTTGGGTTGCAAATTCTGGTTTGCAAAGCTGAGCCGGCTGCTGCTCCACAGGTGAGGGGGTACCCGGCCCATGGCCTGGAGCTGTTGGGCCTTGAGACTCCTCTGGGTTCCCCAGCCTGGGTGGGGTGAAGCAGAGGGGCCGTTCTGTCACACAGCAACTCGGACCCAAGGGTCCAGGAGCCCCTCTGGAGGGGCACAGCATCTTCCACACACCCTGAGTCCATCCAGAAACCCCTCTGGAGGGGCACAGAATCTTCCACACACCCTGAGTCCATCCAGAAACCCCTCTGGAGGGGCACAGCATCCCCCACACTCCCCGAGCCCAGCCAAGAGCCTCTCTCCAGCCAAGCTCCACACACTGCAGGGCCACTTTGCACTTCCACAGGAAATTACCAAACCTTTTCCCCAGCTCAGAGCTCAGTTTATTCCTCCCTACAGCACTTTCTGGTGCATGAACACTCCATGGGGTTCCCATGCCCAGCTCCCGGGGTGACTCCAGCCTGCTGTCCTGTATTTAATCAGCAAAGCTCTGGCCTCCTGATCCCAGCATTCCCACAGGGTGCCGAACAGCTTGGAAAATCAGAAGGCAGCAAATAAACCTCGACATGAGGTGTTTACAAATTCCTCAGTCTCTGGCTCTCCAGAAAGCCAAACGTGGCACCTGAGCCCCCAGCAGGGATTGTCCTGCTCCCGTTCCCAAAACCACCCCAGTGCCCCTCTGCGGAACAGCTCCCGGCCTCCCAGAGCACGGCAAAGCTGGGCTGGCCTGTGCCAGGCAGGACAGAGCCAGGGCCGCCTGCCCGGCCGGTCCCTGGGGACACGGCTGTGCCGGGGGTGGCTCAGCCCTGCCCGGATGCCCGCAGGGATGGATCCCTGGGGAGCGCCGCCCGTTCCCTGTTCCAGCGGGGAGCCCTCGCCACCGCACCCCGCTCCAGGCCAGCCCCTCGCCCACCCCAGCCCTGCCCCGCGGGCCCTGTGCCCTCTCCCGGAGCCCGGCGCTCCCGGAGCAGTGCTGGCAAGGGATGATGCCGGGGATCCGCGTTCCAGGGCTTGTCCCCCCGTCCCCGTGTGCTGATGCCCGCACACCCCTGCCCGCACTCACACACGCAGCGGGCACAACTCCCCGGGCTGTGACAGCGAGCCAGAGCCACCGCAGTGCCCAAGGGAAGGGGGAGCAGAGGAGAGGGAGACAAACCCCTCGGGAAGTCGCCAGGAGTGCTCAGGTGCCAGCAGCAGGCTGGGGACGCTCAGGATGACGGAGCCCCTGGCAGACAGGCTCCCTGGGATCGCCTGGATGCCGCAGCAGGACAGTGGCTTTCCTAACCTTGGCACCAGCAGCGCTGCTGCCCCGTGGGCCAGTCCCTGTGTGCCCCTGCACAGGGCAAGGGACAGCTGAGCAGAGCAGGAGGGAACACAGATTCCTGCCTGGCCGCCGTCCCAGGGACTGCCTGCACCCCACCAGCCTCGGGGCACAGAGGAGCTGGGGGCACACAGAGGAGTTGGGGGCACCTGGTGGAGCTGGAGACACACAGAGGAGTTGGGGGTACCTGGAGGAGCTGGGGACACACGGAGGAGCTGGGAGCACAGGGAGGAGCTGGGGGCACACGGAGGAATTGGGGGCACACAGAGTAGGGCTGGCAGCAGCAATTCTCTGAGGCTGCTGCCACCTCCTGCTTGTGCCACCCGGTGTTTTTAATGAGGTGGACACTGAAAGGTCTCGCCTTCTTCCAGGGATGCTTCTGCACCTGGGCTCTGGAGATGTTCTTCTCCAAATCCCTTTTAAGTCACTTAAACCTTTTGGTGCCTCAGTTCCCCATCGGTAAAGCGAGGCTTATCCCATTTCCTCTGCCTGGCTTAGCGGGAGAGCTCATAAGCCCTGCAGGACCGGAAAAGTCTGTGAATATGGATTTCTGTCTGCCTGGCACAGTGGGGCCCAGGCTCATTAGGGACTAACGTGCTCACTGTGCTGTGTCTGGCAAGCAGAGCCCGGTGCTGTGTGCTGCTGTGCGTGGAGCTGGGAGGGCAGCAGGGGTGACACAACACACACTTCCAATTCCCACGTCACAAGGCACCCACAGACACCAATTCACCCCGTGCCATTATCTGACAACAGACCCTTTGCTAAGGGGTCAGGAGGGGTGAAAAACACCCTTCCAAGGCGGGGTGGCTGCAGCGCTCCTGTGTTCACACGTATTTACATCGAGGAGACGCACAACACCTCAAGTGAGAGGGATGGTCACCTAAAAACACCCTCCTCTCGCACTTCCCCTGCTGCATGCCTGTGCCTGTCCTCCAGGGATGGCTGTGTAAGGATGGGAATAACCAGAGAGTGCCCTGAGGAAACGAGGTGGTGCTGGCCTCAGCTGCCCCTCAGACACCCCAAAATCACCCTAAACCACCACCCTCAGACCCTAAAAACTCTAAACCATCACAGCTGAACCCTTTGCACCTCCTGCCATGAGGGAGCAGCAGAAACTCTCCAAAATGATGTGCAGGGTAATGGGGCTGCTGTGCCAAGGGCTCCTGGGGAAATCTGGGGATTGTGCAGAACTTTTACAGGTGTGGAGAGTGAGGGATGCTGGCAGAAGGGGAGGAACAAGCATGCAGTCTGTCCTGCCTTCTTGTTTTCCCATCTGGTGCATCCCATGTGGTGATCCGGAGCCGGTGATGAACTGCAGTGCAGCCTGTGAGTGCAGCAGGCAGTGCTGGAGTCAGATCCTGGAGAGACTGAGGGGCTGGGAACAGATTCCAAGGAGGCTCAGGTAGGGTTTTTTCCCTGAGCTGTGAGCCTCAGGAGTAGGATGAGCCTGTTCCTGCTGCCTCTGCCTCCCTCCTGCCCTGGCTGTGGGTGTGTGCCCAGCAGGGACCTGGCCACAGTGCTGGGAAGAGATTCCTTATCCCAACCACATCCCTGGGACCTTCAGCCCACAGCACTGAACTACCCGGAACGGTCCTGGCCAAGGACACACTAAGAAAGGACCCCTGGGGCAGGAGAGGCTGAGAACCCCCTCAGTGCTGGGCTGGTGGGTGCCGTGGGAGTCCTGCAGCTCAGGGGTGTCACTGTCCCCTGGCACGGCAGCCCTGTGAGCAGCCCAGGGAAGCTGCTGCTCGAAGCGATGAGTGAATGTAAGATGAGGATTTACTGAGCTCTCCCTAGTCCTGCCTTTGGGACCATTCGTCATCGGGGCAGCTCGTGCCGCTGGCTGGGGAGCAGTGGCTGCCAGGCAAGGCGAGCTGACATCGCCAGGAACAGCTCCAGAGCCGGGACAACATCGGGATGCCACAGAGCACCAGCTGGAAATGGCTTCTGACCACGTCCTCCTTGCCCCTGTGCACACACGGAGGTGATCAGGGACTCCACGTCCCTGTGGGAGCTGACGCGGCAGCTCATCACACGCCACTGTCGAGGATCTTCCTTTCCCAGCTCTCCCATGGGGCAGGATGATCCACTCTGGTTTGCCCAGGTTTAGCAGCAAGTGTCTCATTCAGGATTCTGCAGGAAGCGCCTGGTGGACTTGGGAGGGCAAATTCATGTCCCCATAGCCAGGTCCAGCCCCTCCTCCAGCCTGTGGAGCTGTGCCAGGGCTGATGTCCTTCTGGGAGCTGGAGGGGCTGGGAGGGGGAAGCTGCAGCTCTCTGCACTGTTCCGTGTGCTGCCGGCAGTCCTGGGTGTCTGTGCCTGCATCTGCCAGAGAGCAGGACTGACAGCCAGCTCAGAACAGCTCCTGGAGCGTGGGCACAGCAGCCAGGGTGTCACCTGCACGGCGAGACGAGGAGGTGACGCTGGCAGCTCCCACAGCCAGGAGAGCCGGGCGCAGGAGCCCAGAGCGGGCACGGTGGGCCAGCATCCCGCTCACAGGGTTGGGAGAGGGGCCCGTGCTGAGTATGGAGCCAGCATCACCCTCAGAGGGTTGGGAAAGGGGTCTGTGCCAAGTATGGAGCCAGCATCCTGCTCAGAGGGCCAGGAGAGGGGCCTGTGCTGAGTACAGAGCAACGCAGCAAAGGTGAGAGGGAGGCCACGCTCAGGGCAGGGGACATTTCAGCCCTCACCCGCTCAGCAGCAGCTCCCCAGCTGTCCTTTCCTCCTTTTCCTGTTTCCTCTCGTGACCCACACGTACCAAAGTGCCTCTTTGCAGACCTGCTACAGCCCAGGCTCCTGCTGAACGCTCTCACAGCCCGCTGGGGACACAGGCAGAGGCTGTGGCACTCGTTAATGCAGCTCCTCTGCGGAAACACACAGTCAGGAGTGACTGATCAGCAAAAACGCAGAACAAACCCTCTGCAGGACGAGCCAGACAGAGCCCCCCCCTCCCTCCACAGGGGACATGTGTGCTCCATCCCCCGAACACGGGACAGGCTGTCCCCCCACTCGCTCACCCCACCACTGCATCCCACTCCGTAAACACTGCCTGACTCTTTGGGAGGCACGTTTGGAAGAATTATTTTTCCACCAAGAGTAGGAAGTAGTTTTTTGGCAGTGGGGCCACGCACTCATCAGGGCTGCCTGGTCTCCTCCAGCTCGGGTGGGATGGAGAGCAGGACCAGGGCTGGGCAGAGCTGGGCTGTCTGCGCTGGCAGCTGCCTCGGCTTCCCGGCCATCTGGGGTTGTCCAGGAACAGCTGTCAGTGCCGGGCATGGCCCAAGGCGCTCGGAAGCACCAGAAGGAGCGTGGAAAAGTGCGAGGGGCAAGGACAAGCAGTCACTCCCCCCCCTCACCTCCTTCTGCCTCCCCAGCAGCAGCATCCAGTCCCCAGCTCCAAGGGCTTTGGCCAGGGGCCTCTGTGACCCCCCCTAAGCTGGGTGGTTTTTGAAGAAGCTGATGTTGGAAGTGGAGGCAGAGAAGTGACAGGGCTGAACCCAGAGGAAGCCCGAGAGCATCATCCCTGGAGAGGCAGCACTGCCTCCCTCCGAGTCCAGCTGCACACAGCCCCCACTCAGGGTCCCCCAGCCCAGAGAGACACCGGTGCCACATCTGACATAGCCGGGGCCTGGGCGGACACAGCTGGCCCTGGGCGTGGTGTCTCCATGAGCCAGGAGCTCCTGGAAGCCCAGTTCATACATGAACATTCACTCTGCTCTGAGGGCTCTGCAGGGCACAGCAGCAGGGCGGCGGACACCCTCTGCTCACAGCTCGAGTGCCTGCCAAGCCTCTGCCTTCACGGGCAGCTGAAGGGGATCAGCATCCCCTGGGATGTGCCTTGAGGCTCAGCATCCCTCGGGAAGTGCCTCGAGGCCCAGCTGCCCGGACCGGGAGCAGGGTTTGAATGTGCAATTCAGGCCCCCGAATGCAGAGCCGCCCCTGCCCCTGCAGCAGCATCTCCTCAGGGCAGGACACTGGGGGTGACTGTGCCTCTGGTGCCTGAGCTGCACCAGAAGAGGCAGGAGGAAAGTGAATACCTCCCTCTCTCTGCAAATAACAACAGAGCCCTGATTTTGGCAGATAATCCCCTCGAGGAACCTCGGCCCAAACAGGGTTTATTTCCCTGCTGACAAGCCCGGCAG
This sequence comes from Struthidea cinerea, assembly GCA_013397865.1. NCBI lineage: Eukaryota > Metazoa > Chordata > Aves > Passeriformes > Corcoracidae > Struthidea > Struthidea cinerea. The sequence goes on from VZTI01001767.1 coordinate 254,585, forward strand.
TGACTGCATCACCCGGCACCTGCAGGAGCCTGGTTTGTCGCTAGGGCCCCTGCACACGGTCCCGCTCTGGGGCTGACGCTGAGGTGCTCATCTGTCCCAATCCAAGCAGCACACTCGCCCCGGGGCTCCTCCCCGGGACGGCACCATGCTGGGACCCTCTGGGGGTCTGCTGCCACCTCTGGGGTCCCTTACTGCCCCAGAGGGCACACGCAGCCAGGCAAGAGGTCACTGGGGTCACTGCCATCAGTCTGCCACCCGCACTGCCACCAGCCCTGTCTGTGCCACCAGCCCTATCTGTGCCACCAGCCCTGTCTGTTCCACCAGCCCTGTCCCTGCCACCAGCCCTGTCTGTGCCACCAGCCCTGTCTGTGCCACCAGCCCTGTCTGTTCCACCAGCCCTGTCCCTGCCACCAGCCCTGTCCCTGCCACCAGCTGTGTCCCTGCCACCAGCCCTGTCCCTGCCACCAGCCCTATCTGTGCCACCAGCCCTGTCCCTGCCACCAGCCCTGTCCCTGCCACCAGCTGTGTCCCTGCCACCAGCCCTGTCCCTGCCACCAGCCCTGTGTCTGTACCAGCAGCCCCAGCACTGCCACCAGCCCTGTCCCTGCCACCAGCCCTGTCCCTGCTGTCAGGCCCAGTCCCTCCATCAGCCCCAGCTCTGCCTCCAGCCTCTCCAGCACACGGCCCAGGCAGGCCCTTTTTCTCCTGCAGACAAAGTCTGGCACCTCCAGGCTCTCAGTCGCCCACCCGCCCCCTCCTCCCTGCCAGGGCTGGGGAGAGGGCCCAGCTCGGCTGTCCCTGTCACTGCAGACTGAGTGAGCAGAACAGAGCTGTGTGGGGAAAGGCTGAGGCTGGTCCTGCTCCTGGGGTCCCACGGCTGCTGTGGCACAGGCTGGGCTCCAGCCACCGGCAGCAGAACACACCTGGCTGGCAGGGAGGTGAGCGATGCAGGGCAGCCCTCGGCCTCAGCTGAGAAACAAGGGAGCAGCGTCCCGAAGAGCACAGGAAGGGAGGGCTCCAGGGTCTGCTTCTGCCTCTGTGGGATCCCTGCCTGGGCCTGCTGTGATCCAGGAGGAGGAAAGGCATGGGAGAGGGTCAAGTGGCAGCAGGGCTGGGGAGGGTGGGCAGCCCCAGCCGCAGCCCAGCATGGAGCTGTCTGTGCCCTGTCCATGCAGGAACGCACAGAGCAGGTTTGTGACACTGCCAGGGCTCAACAACCCTCACTCTTAAAGTGCTACTACAAGTCCCTTCTTGTAGAAAATATGTCTCTTGTACCAAATGTCCCTGATGCCTGTTAAGGTGCCCAGCTGTTGGAGAGGAGCAGTGCAGATGGGAGGGTGGTGTCCCACAGGAAGCTCCAGCAGCTCTCCAGACCTGGAATTCCAGAGGACAGCCAGGGCCCGTGTGGCAGCTCTCTGGCTGAGATGCATCACCTTCTGCCATCATTTTCCCTGTGGCTGGGGGGGTGCAGGGCAGGGGGACTCAGCGGGGATGGGTCGGCACAGAGCCTCCTCTGCTGCCTGGCACAGGAGAGAGAGGGGCAGAGCTCCCTGGGCTTCCCCCAGCCCCTCAGCAGCCACTCATGAGCCCACAGATGTGACAAAGCTCTCTGGCACTGCTGCATCCTGTGAGGTCCTGCTCGCTCCTCCCCCTGCCCTGCCAGGGCTGGACCTTGTCCCAGAGCTGCCAACCCCTGCTGGGCCTGCAGGACCTGCCGTGGGGAGGGTGCAGGGGATGCTCTCCCCGTGCTCCCAGCACTGCTCTGATCCTGCATCCCTGCCCTGATCCTGCACCCCTGCACTGATCCTGCATCCCTGCCCTGATCCTGAATCCCTGCACTGATCCTGCATCCCTGCCCTGATCGTGAATCCCTGCCCTGATCCTGCATCCCTTCACTGATCCTGAATCCCTGCACTGATCCTGCATCCCTTCACTGATCCTGAATCCCTGCACTGATCCTGAATTCCTGCACTGATCCTGAATTCTTGCCCTGAATCCGAATCCCTGCCCTGATTCTGCATCTCTGCACTGATCCTGAATCCCTGAACTGATCCTGCAGCCCTGCCCTGATCCTGAATCCCTGCACTGATCCTGAATCCCTGCACTGATCCTGAATTCCTGCACTGATCCTGAATTCCTGCCCTGAATCTGAATCCCTGCCCCAATCCTGCATCTCTGCACTGATCCTGAATTCCTGCACTGATCCTGAATTCCTGCCCTGAATCTGAATCCCTGCCCCAATCCTGCATCTCTGCACTGATCCTGAATCCCTGCCCTGATCCTGCAGCCCTGCTCTCCCTTGGAGCAGTGACTCAGCTCAGCCCATCTCCTGCCCCGGGGTCTCTGGCATCCTGCTGTGCCATGGGCTCAGCACTGGTGCCATGGGCACTGTTCTGTGCCACCACAGACTGCCAGCAATCCCACCCCGACCCCAGCACCGCTGTTCCACCTGCATGGCACGGAGGGACCACAGGAATGGGAACAGCCCCTGCAGCCCGCTCAGAGCCAGTGCCCTGCTGAGGGGGTGGCTTTGAGCTGCTGAGGCTTTGGCCACAAATTCTCCCACAGCTGGTGATTCCTTTCCAGTCCCACTCAGCTGCTCCTGAGGACCGGCCTCCCCTCACAATCCCTGCTTTTCCTCACCCCCAGGAGTAACAGGCCCAAAAGAACAGTGCTGAGCTCCCCGTGGAGCTCGCTCGGCCCCGATGTTCGTGGAGCAGAGACAAGGGCTCCCTTCCAGATGTGCACCACCCAGTCCTCCCTCGCCTTCTCCACGTGTTCTCATGGCTCTTCCTGCTCACCTCCGGCTACCTTATCCTTGGTCCCCAGCCTCCCCAGCCGGTGTGGGCTGTATTCCTGAGCTCCAGCACTCGGGCAGAGCCACCTGAAGCCAGGACTGCCCAGGGCAGAACGTGCCAGGAGCGGCCGGAGGGGAGGGCACTGCTGGGGACTCATTCCACACGGAGAGAGCTGCCCTGGGAGTCTCCGGAGGCCACAGGGCTGGCCACAGCTCCCTGGATGGCTGAGGGGCTCCTTGCCGAGGCTCCCGGCCCCCGCAGACCCTGTCAGCTCCCGCTCCCTGCTTGGCTGCGTTTGGGACCGTGGCCAGCTGCCTGCCCGAGGGTCCTGCCTGCTGAGTGCCCCGGACGCCACGGTGCCCTGCCAGCTGCGCGGGTGACAGCGCGCTCAATGTCACCTTCCCGAGCCGCGTCCGGGGCCGACGGGAGCCCGAGGCTCCCGAACCTCTGATGCTGCACCAGCAGCAGCTCCAGGGACGGCTGCTGACATTCAGCGCCACGGGCTCGGACGCACGAGGTCTGCATTTGCACGGTTTGCAGCAGGGAGCTCAGGGACTTCTGTTTATTTTCGCAAATGGGAAGAAAACCCCACATTTAGCTGCAGTCACTCCTCATTCCCAGCGCTGACCGACCAGGGAGCGGCTCCTCGGCTGTTCCCAGTGACCCACCCTGCTGGCAGAGCTGTACCCTGGTTGTACCACGGTGGTTCCATCGGGAATGCCCCTCGCTGTGAGCAGAAGGGGCTGTGGCAGTGGGAGCCCGCTCTGCTGTGTGACACAGGGGCCTGAAAGCCAGGACTGGGCTCCAGCTCAGCCCCTGCCCAGCCTGGAGCCTTCCCCTGCCAGCCGGGGGGCACAGGGGGGTGACAGCAGCACCTCCAGAGAGCTAAAAATAACCACTCTGGTCCCCCAGCTCACACCACAACACCTTCGGCGGGCACCAGCCCTGCGGAGGGCTCAGAGCACTGCAGGAGCCAGCAGCAAACACAAGCGAACACCCAGGGACAGAGCTGGGGCGGCTCTGGCAGAGCCCTGCCCTGTCCTGTTTGTGGGAGAACTCTCGGAGCTCCCCTGCAAGACTCAATCCCCACAAGATGCTGCTGATCAGGACTTGGTAGTGCTCATAAAACCAGCCAGCAAGACACCCAGGTGTCCCCAGAGCAGCCCGTGAGTGCCATCAGTGTCCCTGCCCACCGTGGCCACCCTCCCTGCACGGAGGATGGAGGGGCTGGAGTGCTGCTTAGGCTCTGGCTTCATCTCCCTCTTAGCAGCCCCAGCTGATGGCAACTGTGCCTGGGCTCCCTGCAGCCCCTTGGGCTCTCTGCCATAAACCCCTGATGAGCCACAGAAAGTCCCCCAGTGAGGAGAGCCCTTTGCCTTGTGCTCACAGCTGGCCAGGGCCCAGGTGTCCCCAGGAGCCAGCCCACCCACGGCACCGCGTCCCATGCTCCGTCCCAGCCCTCTGGGGGGCTGCAGGCAGGCACAGAGCCCTGCCGGGGGTCCCAGGTTGGGTTCTCAACCCACACACCTCGCTGAAGGGACTTAGTGTTTTTGCATCTGGACAACACTGTGGGATCAGTGGGATCAGTGGGATCAGTGGGATCAGTGGGATCAAAGGCAGGGCCATCACTGCTGATCACTGAATAACATTACCTTACACAATTCCTCCAAAAATGCAGTTTTGCCTTGCTGTCTATGGGCAGGAATTTCGTTCCAGGTGATTTCTCCCAGGGACTTCGCTTTCTTAGGTCTCCTCCACAAATCCACCAAGCAATCACGTCAGCAAGAGCCAGAGATCACTGTGGCCATAGATCCTGCAGCAAATGGCCAATAAACCTCTGCCCGGGGCTGTGTGTGCCTCAGCCACAGCAGGGAGAGGTTTAGTGAGAGCAAGGAGACGCTGGAGCTTGTGATTTCTCAGTGTTTCGCCACAGAAGAGATGAAGGACAAGAACATCGTCTTGAAGCTCAGGGGCAAATACTCCACTGGTAAACAGCCAAGGAAGTGATCACCTACGGCCTTCACAACCCTCGCCTCAGCAGTTTCCTGACAGACTTGGGCTCCTTTTTCCCTTCTGGCCGCTGTAAAATACAAGTACGAACCAGGCAGTGAGGGGAAGAGCCCCGGCACCACGGGCAAATGAGCCCTGGCACCACCACTGCCCTGGGCAGTGCCTTCCAATGCCTGACCGCCCCTTCCATGGAGAAACTTTCCATAATATCCAACCTAAACCTCCCCCAGCACACTTGGGGCCATTTCCTCTTGTCCTGGCCCTTGTTCCCTGGGAGCAGAGCCCGACCCTCACCTGGCTGCACCTTCCTGTCACAGGGAGTTGTAGAGAGCGAGAAGGTGCCCCCTGTGATGCCTTAAGAGGCCACCTAAAAAGAGAGACTAGACAAGGATAAGGGAATATGTAGGCGCTAAAAAGCTAGAAGCAGAGAAATTCTTCAGCCTTTTCTCAATATTCTGTGAGCAGACTGTCTTTCCTATGTAAACTATTTTAAACAAGGTCACAGTTCCATAAACTTCTTGCACCCGCAGGCTGTTTTGCAAGATTGTTATGGCTTTGACTTTGAAAATATTTTGGAATAGGTATCTTAGAACTTGGCCAATCCTCTCAAGGGGTGGATGGCCGAGGAACCAATTACCTATTGCCACTCAACACACTTTTGCCATCTATCCTATAAAAGTAGTCAGAAAATTATTAAAAGTACTTCCACTTGTTCATAAACCTGGACTCTGTGTCATTTTCTTTACCCGTCTCGGACGTGACAGTGACAGGAATAAAGGTCGGTATTTATTTGAAAGTCCTTCAAAGGTACCCCTGGGGAGCCAGAGGCTGTTCTCAAAATGGACCCCAAGATGGACAACGGGTCACGAGCTCTTCACACTTTTATAGGTTTGGTTCATTTGCATATCAGGGTTAATGCTTCAATTAAAGCTTCAGTATAATGACCTAATTCCCCTCAGCTTGCCCCCCTCTCAGAGGCTTTTGGTTTATACTTTTTGGGCTTAGGACGGTCTGGGTGTCCTTGGAGACAAAGCCTGGAGAGGCTTTGTTGTGTCTACGAGAGAGCAGAAGTGAACAGGCTACAAGAGACTTCAGAGTTACACACTAAGCAGTACAGGATTTGAAAAATATAAAAGTTAAAACCTAAGGCATCACCTGAGCCTCCTTTTCTCCAGGCTGAGCCCCCCCAGGTGCCTCAGCCTCTGCTGATCAGATCTGTGCTCCTCAGGAGGGCCCTAATGGCTCGTGCTGGACAGAATTCCCCCCCTCCATGGGAGTCCTGGCAGCATTTGGAACCTCCAGAGCTGCCAGCTGTGACTGACACCTCTCCTGAAGAGGTCCCACTCCCCCGTGTGCTCCTGGAGGAGCACAGGCTGAATCACAAAATCACAGAATATCCTGAGCTGGACCCACAGGATCATCCAGTCCAGCCCCTGGCCCTGCACAGACCCCCCAACAACCCCACCCTGGGCATCCCTGGCAGCGCTGTCCAAACACTCCTGGAGCTCTGGCAGCCTCGGGGCCGTGCCCATTCCCTGGGGAGCCTGGGCAGTGCCCAGCACCCTCTGGGGGAAGATTTCCTGATATCCAGCCTGACCCTCTGAGCTGCCCAAACTCCTGTGATCCGTTGGGTCAGCAGTGGCTCAGAGCTGGCCCGGGGGAGATCTCCAAATTGGCCAGAGTCTCCTCCCTGCCCTCCTGCGCTGCCAGAGCAGTGCCATGGCTCAGATGGCAGTGATACGTATTTGTACATATAAATTTGGAATTAAAGACCCACGAGGTCATTAAAACCCCGCTTTCCCCGCCCGGCTCTGGGCCTGCTGGAGCTCCCACCGCTCTCACCTGGGCAGGGGCAGCAGACGAGTTCTCCCAGCCCTGCTCTGCCAGCATGGGAAGAAGAAAAGCTTGATTTGCAAGGAGAATGATGGATTTGTGAGGACCTCTGATAGCCTGGGGGACAGCGTGGCAGCCAGGGGTGGCCACTGCGGGTGACAGGGATGGGAGGAGAGGAGCAGAGCAAGGGAGGGAATGGCTCCCAAAGCTGTGTTTGGGGGCTGTATCTGGGGCTTTCAGAGCCAGCTGAACCTCTCCTGCCTTGAGAGCAGCCTGCAGGGACACAGCCCTGTCCCTTGGGGCCAGACCTGGCTTTTGTCACTCTCTCTTCTACTCTGGTCACCATTCAACCTGCCAAGCCCATCCCAGGAGGTCCCGAGGTCCCCCACCTTCAGGGAGCACAGGGATCCAGAGTCCCTCCCTCAGAGGTGACATTTTACTCCTGTGCCTGAGACAAAAACTCGTAGAATCTCCCAGCTTTTTCCCTCCTAGCTGGGTGTCCCATTGCAGCTCCACAAGTACCAGCAGCCTTTTAGTTCCCATAAGACCTCAGAGGGACTTGTTAAGGTGACAGGTGAACTGTACCTAAAATGACCTCAGGACCAGGTGAAACAGTCTCTGAGGGTCAGAAACATCCTCCCAACATAAAAGAAGCGCTGAGCACCCATTTTTCTTTCTGTGGGGTTCATATCCTGAGCATGTCTGTCATGTGAGCCCACTGAAAGGAGCAATACATTCTGTTTTCTCACCCCCTGTGGGAGTTGAAACCCTTTGGCCAGGTTTCCCTTATTTCACTCATTGTATTCATTTCTTGGATAATTTTTCAATGAAAGCCCCGTGCGTGCCTTGGCCCTTTGTGGGAAATGAGGATTTGGGGTTGGATGAACATTGAAAGGGAGGAAAAGAAAGAGAAAGAAACAAGAAGAAAGAAGAAATCTCTCACCACAGGGACCCCATGTTCAAGTTACGTGTCATGAATTGTTGTGCCACATGGATTTATCTCTGACACAGGCAACATACAGCTTATGGATAAACAGGGAAATGTGGGATTAGGGGAAGGCTGAGCTCCTGCAGGTCACCACTGCTGCCAGGGCTGCTCCTGCTCCTGGACCCGCTGTAGGGCCTTGCAAAGGCTCTCCCCTCTACCACATCCTGCAGACAGGCCCCGCAGCCACTCCTGCTGCACATGCTGCCCAGGAAGCCCCCTGGGAAGCAGCCCTGTCACAGGACACCGTGTGTGGGGTGTGCTCCAAGCAGGTGCTGTTGTTTCGGGGTTTCAGCAGAGACCTGGGATCCTGCAGCTCTGTCAGAGCTTTGCTGAAGGTGACCTGCAGGAGGAAGGGACTAAACATGGAATAGTGGGTGGAGGAGACACGGGAGAGACGTGGGATGTGCTGGGGTCACGGTGACAGTGATGGAGCTGGCAGCAGTCTCCAGGCTGAAATCCCAACTCAATCACAGAACCACAGACCTTAAAGTACATCTCGTTCCAAACCCCCTGCCATGGGCAGGACACCAGGTCACCAAGCGCTGTCCAACCTGGCCTTGGACACTTTCAGTGAAAAGCTCCAAGAATCAAACCTCAGTAACCCTCTGTGAACCTCCTTCCCAGCCAGATAAATGAGCTCCCTGTGACCCTTGTGCTGGGCAGGCTGTGTCCCTGTGGCCACCCCGGACATGGCAGAGGGCTGGGTCTTCCTGGGATGGGGCTGCACAGATTCCTGCTGCCCTCCTCACCCTCCTTACCCACCCCACACGCGCCAGTGCTGGAATGAATGTCCGACCCCACACAGGCAGTGCCGGGGTGTCCAACATCCCACGGGCAGTGCCAGGGTGTCGTGCTGTTGGCTGCCACGGAATCAAGGTGCAGGGGCTGCTTGCCAGGCTCTGCGGGGTGATTGCAGGCAGCCTGGGGTGGGATGGTCACAGAGGGACCCCGGCTCCTCTCCAGGAAGCTTTTCCACGAGTTCCTGGGGAGCAGTGTTCCCAGCGCCGTGCTCTGCGGAGCCGTGGCTGGCGTCACCAGGGCTGTTTGTTTCCCAGCGTGTTATTCACTGACTCCATTCTCCAGCCAAGAGAGCTTTGCAAGTAATAATAAAAAAGGATGAACGGGATGGCGTGGCATGATTAACCAGGACTGTGAAAGATGGGCAGCACCTGGGCTGCTGGCAGCACAAGCACCTGGCAAACAGGGCTGTGTCCCACATCGCATCCTCTGCTGGAGGGGCTGCCCTGAATCACGGAGTCGTGGAATGGTTGGGGTTGGAAGCGACCTGAAAGCCCATCCAGTGCCACCCCCTGGTGGAAGGCAGGGACACCTTCCACCATCCCAGGCTGCTCCGAGCCCTGTCCAACCTGGCCTTGGGCACTGCCAGGGATGGGGCTTCCAGGGATGCCCACAGCTTCTCTGGACAGCCCGTGGCAGTGTCCCACCACCCTGAACAGAGCATTTGGCACTGACCATCCCCAGCACCGAACAGCCCGGCAAAGCTGGGCTCTCACAAACAGTCTCTCTTGTGTTGTTGTGTTCAGGTTTTTGATCTCCTTCCAGCAGAACCTCCCGGATTTATCCCTGCTCTCCCCACACCCTGCCACGACAGTTGGGATTTGATGCAGTTCTAATCGCTCTGGACTATAAAAAACAAGCCCTGTCTTTCACTAGCATATGGTTCTCCCCGTACAACAACAGACACCAGAACTTTCAATTAAGTTTCTGGAAGCGGTGCTGAAGCACACATGACTCATTTCACAAGTGCACTAACGAGTGAAACGATCCCGCTTTTTGCCAGATCTCCACTCATCAGGAAACAAACAGTATCTGATGTCTTTCCTTCTTTATACACTGACGAAAACAACACCCTTCTCCGTCGCCGCCGAGCCTGGGTAGAGATCGCCCAGCTAAATATTCTAATATTTGATAACAGCCCTGCCAGCATGGAGCTGACTCATTCCATGGCATGTGCTGCTCCCCGAGGATTGCTCTCAGCACAGCGAACAATTAGCTGCTTCATTCATCCCAGCTTGAGAATGGCAGATAGTTACAGGACCACGGGCACGCTCCTGACGGGAGGGATTTATCAACCCTTGGAGTTGTTGCTCCTGTAATTAATCTCACGCTACTTCCACACACACACACTCACTCACCCTCTGCTCCCACTCTGCTCCTGGATCCCAAACACTTCTTTATGCTCAGAATTCCATAGAAATCTTTTTGGTTTCTGGTCAGTGACACGGAAATGATCAGGCAAAATCAAGATGTAATTCGGGGGGCTCTGCTCCCCAGCATTCCTTGAACCCTTTGGGGCAGAGCAGAGGGGTCCAGCCCCAGCCCCAGCCCGCACTGCCCGTGGGCCAGCACAGCCCTGTGACAGCGATGTCACACCCCTCTCCACGTGCCTGGCCCCGCAGCAGCCCGGGAACACCCGGCTGCTCCATCCCAAGGGAGCTGCTGGCTCTTGGTGTCTCAGGGCTGCTGAGCCACCTCTGGGTGGAGCTCAGCATCCCTCTGGGATGTGCTTCCTGGCTGGCTTGGCAATGGGAACCCCTGGCAATCCAAGCCCCGCCGTGCCCCTCCCGCCCGACACTGCTCAGCAATCAGACACCTGCATCCTCCAGGTCACGGGGAGACGGCAGATACCAGGCAAAGCATCTCCGTATCCCACATCCTTGCAGAACAGACAGCTCCCGGGATCTTCTGCCTCTCATTTTCTCGCTTCCAAGTCCCCAGATTCAGGCTCCAACCGGAGATTTATTTTGTTGGCTGTTCATTGCTACAGTTACGGCCAGTGTGAGGACGGTGTCCCCAGCACAACTGAACACAGCAGAGTTCAGCATCCTCCTCCTTGTAATTACTGCCCAAAAACTCGCCATGGAAACCGGGAGAAAGGGGGGATGCTCAGGAAGGGATGGGAAGGGCCATCCCCAGTGTCCCCAGGAATCACCCCAGTGGCTCCGAGGGTGGGACCCCAGGGTCTGTCAGGCTGTGAGGAGCCATCCTGTGGCTGCAGAGGGCTGGAACTGCCGCCCCACTGCCAGGCTGGGCTGGCCATCCCCCTGGGGTAGGGCAAACGTGTCCCCACAGCTGCCATTGCTGCTTTTGGGTCACACCCCAACCCCACGGAGGTGCTGCCACGGGGGATGGAGCAGGGACACCTCTCACACCTCCGTGGGCACCATGAGGCCAGCACAGAGCACATCTGTGTGTCACAGAAGCCCAGGATGGTTTGGGTTGGAAGGGACATTAAGGCTCATCTCATTCCACCACCCTGCCATGGGCAGGGGCATCTTCCCTCAGCTGTCCAGCGCTGCCCCTGAGGGCACAGCCTGAGCCTGGCCCGGGCTGTCACAGCTCTGCTGTGCTCTCATCCCTTCACTGGTGGCTCTGCTTGTGGCCCACCCTGCTCTGCTCTCCCTGGAGCAGATCCACCAGCCCCCGGTTGCACAGGCAGATATCCCTGATATCCACACTCCTCATCAAGCACGCCAGCCAGGAGGGACCGGTGTCCCAGCAACCTCCCTGCTGTGGCTCATCCATCCCAGCTTCCAGCACATCCTGACGTGTGCCAGGAACAGGGGCCGGGGCAGGCACCAACCATTTGTGCTTCCCCATCTCCCAGGTGCCACAGCCCTGGGGCTGGGACTGCCGTGCCGTGGCCTTGGTGCCCTGTGGCCTTGGTGCCCTGTGGCCTTGGTGCCAGGTGCCACCGGTGCCATCACTCCATTTATCTCCCAGGTTCTCTCCACTGGCTGGACACGGGCGCGGGGCAGGGGACACCTCAGGACAGGACTGCCGGGGCAGTTCTCCAGTTATTACTGTCGCCCTCGCCTTAGTTGTTCCAGTGACAACTAAGTCAAGACACTTCATGGATTCTTTGTAGGAGCTGGGGAGATTCTCCATGGAAGGGGGGGCCAGGCATTGGAATGGGCTGCCCAGGGCAGGGCTGGAGTCACCGTCCTTGGGGGGTTTAACAGATGTGTGGATGTGGCACTTGGGGTCAGTGGTGGGCTTGGCAGTGCTGGGTGATGGTTAGACTCGATGATCTTAGAGGGCTTTTCCAGGCCTAAAGATTCCATGATTCTGTGAGATGTTCTTGTAAGAGCTGCCCAGTCACGTCCCCACCACGTTCAGCCTTCAGCTCCCTCCTCCCAGAGCCACCACCATGCTCCTGGAGCTCGGGAGCTGGGACAAGGACCTTCTGCCTGCCCCACCGTCTGCTAAACCAGACCAGCTCCCTCTGCCCCTCTCAGCACTGCCCCAGGGGATCTGCTCCAGCGCAGGAGGGAAGAATCACAGCATCACAAACTCCCAGAAACTCCCGAGCTGGAAGGGACCCATAAGGGTCATCGAGTCCAGCTCCTGGCCCTGCACAGGACACCCCCAGGACTCACATGAAATGATTCAGCTGCTGAGAGCTCTCCTGGGCCAGGGTGAGGAGCTGAGGTTTGGTGCCTGGCTGGAGCAGAGCAGAGCCCAGACAGTGCCCCTGCTCAGACCCTGAGTGCCAAACCCGCCGGCAGCTCCCGCCCACCTCCCCTGCACAGCAGAACCAGGGACCATTAGCACTGGATGAATGGGAAAGAATTGAAATCAGCTTGGAGACAATCCCCAGGCCGGAGCAGAGGCAGAATTAACCAGCTGATTATTTTTATTTAATGCCCGCATTGTGCCCCCAGATGAATAATTGGTGTGCGGGGCTCTGCGTGCAGGGCTGTTATGAAGTTTAATTCATTAGCGCTTGTAAAGTGCCTCGAACTCGGGAGATGAAAGGTGTCCTCAGAGCGCCAGGAGCTGTTCCAGCTCCAGCACTGCGGATCTTTAATAAGGATATTGAACGACTCCTCTGAGCCAGCACATTGCGTTTTAACTTCTTTATGGCTGTTTTTACAAGCAGGATCCTAGAGAGCCAAAAAAAAAGTTGAAAGAGAAAGCCCCATCACAGTGCACAGAGCTGGCTCTGCACAGCCACGGACCGACGTGTGCCACCTTCAGCCCTGCCCTGGGGGACAGTCCCAGGGCTCTGTCCCCATCACCAGCCCCTCCACAGGGACTGGGAGCTGTGACAGCTCTGGGGATGTCACTGGATGGGCGCTGAGAGAGGAAGGTCTGGGGGAAGCTGGGGGATGCTTGCCTGGTTTGCCTGCAGGGTCACAGCCCAGGGCCCTGGTGGGTGCTCCATGTCCTGAGTTTGGTGACACAGGGGGAGGGGACAGTGGGGGCCACCCGGCCATCCCTGCCACCTATCCCTCCATCCGTCCATCCATCCATCCCTCCATCCATCCATCCATCCCTCCATCCTTCCATCCATCCATCCATCCATCCATCCATCCATCCATCCATCCATCCATCCATCCATCCATCCCCCACCCATCCCTGCCATCCTGCTCTGACCTCCTCTGGCACAGCCTGACACCTGGGCGAGTGGAAGACGCCTGATTTTCATAGAATCACAGAGTCATGGAATGATTCAGGGAAGGGGCCCTAAAGCCCATCCAGTGCCACCCCTGCCATGGGCAGGGACACCTTCCACTGTCCCAGGCTGCTCCAAGCCCCAATGTCCAACCTGGCCTTGGACACTGCCAGGGATCCAGGGGCAGCCACAGCTGCTCTGGGCACCCTGTGCCAGGGCCTCCCCACCCTCCCAGGGAAAAATTCCTTCCCAATATCCCATCTAACCCTGCTCTCTGGCAGTGGGAAGCCATTCCCTGTGTCCTGTCCCTCCAGCCCTTGTCCCCAGTCCCTCTCCAGCTCTCTTGGAGCCCCTTTAGGCCCTGGAAGGGGCTCTGGAGCCTCCTGGATCCTTCTCCCCTCCAGGTGAACACCCCCAGCTCTCCCAGCCTGGCTCCTGGCGGTGTTTCCTGACAGCCCCATTTTTCTGCTCAGTGCAGCCACTCGCTCCGTGACAAAACCACTGCACTCAGCCAGGCTCTGCCAAGGCCAGGAACACGGATCCTTTGGAACACCTGCTTCTTCCACATCCATCTTCCTGCAGCTACTGCTGCTCAGTTATCTGCAAGGAACCCCAGCTGTGAGCGCACAGAAAACCCTTCCCTGCCTTAGCCAGGTGAGAAGAACTCTCTTTGTCTGAATGCCACCTATGGCATCTCCCATTGCTGCTGCATTTCCCACCAGCTGCAATGAACTTGGGAAAGAACCCTTTTAAAATGTCCCCCTGGGAGGAGAGCGAAAAGCACTACGGAAGGATGAAGGACGTGGCCGAGAAGGCAGCGACTTCTTCCCTTGAAGGAAAAATGGACCCGCAGAAGTGAAGGCTGTGACCTCCTCACCTGCCTTCCACTCATCCCTTTCCTAATGCTGCTGCACCCAGCAGAACTCCCCCGTTTCCCCGGGAGCCTGCGTTCCCAGACAGCTCTGTACAGCACACGGAGTGCAGGGAGCATCTCCTGCCTCGGAACAAGCCGTGGCCCTGCCCCTGCTCAGAGGAGAGGAGGACTCATTGTTTGCTTTAATTATCCCAAAGCCTCTTTACTTGGAGGAAAATAAAATATTTATCAGGGACTTGTGGCTCTGGCAAAGGAGATTATACTCAAATTAAATTTTTAGATGCCTGTAAAATTTAATTGGCCTTAGTGCAGGGCAGTTCCTGTCTCTGAGAATGAGAAGGGTTTCTCTGACCAGCACTCAGCCTTTGGAGAGCTGTCCCTTGCAGCATTCCCAGTGCTGGCCAGGAGTCAGCTCAGGCTGCTGTGCCTGTGCCACCAGCTCCAGCCCAGCCTGGCAGCCCCTTCCCCATGTCCCGGGAGCACTTGGCAGCTGTGGCACAGAGAGGCTGATGTCCGTGGGAGAAGATGGAGCTGCCCAGCCCATGCCCAGCTCCTCTCCCATCACCTGATGGATGTGGCAGGTTCTCACATGCCTCTGGAGGAGCCTGGCCTGAGAGATGTCCCTGGCTACTCTGAGGTTTTTCCATGGACAGCCTTTGGCCCTCTCCTAGTCCCCATTCCCTACTGAAATCCATCCCATCCCCAAGCCCGAGCCCGGCTTGGCCCTGCCCTGGCAGGGGTGATGTCCCTTCTGGGCAGAGGAGCCTTCTCCAGACATCTGGAGAACCACACGGCCCGTGATGGGGAGCTGTGGTGCCACCACGGTGAGGGGAAAGGCACAGGCACCCAGGGACACTGTCCCTGCTGGGAGGGGCCCAGGGGCACAGGTCAGATTGTAACGACTGAACCGCCTGTAATCCCACAGCAGCCTCACAGCAAATCCCTTTTCCCATGTGAAGCGACGTGCTCCAGCTCTTCACTCCTGGGAGTGATGCTTTATGTCCCAAAAAAGCCAAGGATGGTGAAACTGTGCTGCCAAAGGATGGAGAGCCACTGTCCCACTCGGGATGCTCCCGACAGACAGCGGATCTGTCCCCGTGCTGGGAATCCAGCTCTCCAGCCTCCTGCTCCTTGCCCTCACACTGTGCTTTTCCCACTGTTGCTGGCAGCTCTGCCAGAACCTGGAAAACAGGATTTCATTTTGCTCTTATCCCCGGAGCAGAAACACACAAGCGCCAGGGAAAGAAATCTGAACCACAACCTGGAAATCCAGAGGGAGTCAAGTCTGGCATGGCAGGGATCACCCAGGAGCCTCGCTGCCAAGTGAAATCCTACATTGAGATCAGAACCAGGGAGTTTGAAAACACATCCTACCCCCTTCGTGCTGTCCTTGGGCTCCCAGCCCCACATGTGCTCCTCCAGCTCCGCTGCCTTCCCAGTAGTTCACTGGTTTCCTTTTCCAGCCAGCCCTGTCCATGCGGGTTTTTCATTTCAGGATTAATGTCCCCGGATCCAAAGGCTTCCCAAAGGCTTACACGGCCATCAAGGGGGTAACCCTTCCCTCTCCGGCCGGCAGGAACCTCCCCGGCATCACTGAGGGAATTAAGCAAGAGACATCAAAGGCCCCGTCAGAGCCAGGGGAAGGCACAGACATTCCAAGTGCCAGCAGAATCTCTGTCAGACTTAAAGAGGATGAATCCTGCAGAGATTTCTCCTTCAAGGAAAACGAGGATGGAAGCACGAGGGTTGCAGAGGTCCGAACAGGCACAGTGCAGCAGGAGTGAGGTGGGGCTGGGGGCACAAAGACAGCACAAAGTCTCTCCCCACAGTCACCCCAGAGCCACATCCAGCGTGGGGGGGACGCTGCTGGCCCCGGGATCAGGCTGAGACATCCATGGGGGACAGGCTGTGCCTGGTGTCCCCGAGGACAGCCAGCTCCTGCCCTGGCATCCCACCAGTGCCCTCCTGCACTCAACCCAAGCCTCCAATGCCAAACACACTCCATCCCGTTCCCAAACCCACACGCTCCCATTGGATCCATCAGCCCGTGGGCTGAATACACAACACGAGGCTGTGCATCCATGGAGCTGGTGAATTTAGGCTCTGGGACACGAGGCTGCTGTGACAGGGACACTTTGGAGCATCTCAGATAATTAGCACTTAATCGGCTCCAACACCCTGACAAACTGTCCAAGCCCCTCGAGCTGCTCTGTGCGTGTCCCTCGTGTCCCCACCAGCCTGGGCTGGCTCCAAGGGAGCTGCACAGGGAGCTGCACGGTTAACCCGGCCCTGCAACCCTCTCCTCATCCTCAGGGGAGGCTCTTCGTCTCCATCCTTCCAGGAAGAACACGTGGACATGCCAGGGATGAGAGACAGTGACATGGTGGCATTTCAGGGGGCTGAACATCAGAGACCCCTGATAGCTGCTGGGAGTGGAAGGGGATGGGGAGGGATAATGTGGGGCTCTGTGGAGTGGGATGGGGGAATGGGAATAATGTGGGAGCCGAGGGTGAGGTGGGATGGGGGAATGGCTGTGGGAACCCAGGGCAAGGTGGGATGGGAGGATGGGAATGGCTGTGGGAGCCCAGGGTGAGGTGGGATGGGAGGATGGGAATGGCTGTGGGAACCCAGGGCACTCAGTGCTGGGGTGGGGGATACCAAGCCCTTCCTCCAGGCCGGTGGTGAGTCCAGGGCTGCCCCTGCCAGGCTGGGCAGTGCTGGCAGGACCATGAGTGCTGGACATGGGCACCCTGAGCCTTGCCAGAGCCCTGGGACTCGGGGCTGTGACAGGGGCTGAGTGTTGGCGAGCCCTCCCTGCCTGCTGGGAGCTGGGGGACCCTCGGAACAAGGGGTGCTCCCAGGCTGGGACTGGGGCTCCTCAGGCCCCACAGCACAGGCCGGACCACACGTCCTGCCCTGGCCCGTGGCTGTCCTGTCCGTGTGATCCACGTCCAGCCCCACACGGCCGGGGGGTGACGCTGCTCACGGAGGGGGGATGGGCCCGGTGGGCTGCGGGGGCGAAGGGAGCATGAAGGGATCCCGAAGGATGGGGGGATCCTCCCCAGTCCTAACCGCAGCAAGGGAAGGATGAAGGGTGCTAAAGGACGGAGCGATCCCCCACAACCCTCTGCAGACCCCGGACATCCTGCAGGCAACAACCAAGGGACGCCCGAGCTCGCACAGAGGGAAAGGTCAGCAAGGAACAAGGAGACATCACGGCAGAAGAACAGAATCCTCCAGGAGGAGGGACAGGGACACAGTGGGTGCAAACCCCCAGCTCATCCCCTTCTCCATAGCACCACCCAAGCTTCCAGACAGCTCCCTGGAGCAGATCTGGAGGGACGCACAGCCCGGCAGAATACACGGACAAACCCCAGCAATTATGGATGCAAGAACTGCAGAAACCTTTTTGGCTGATGGGAACCCCCAAATTTCTCCCAAGAGGTCACTCTGGTCACCGCAGCAGCGGTGGGAGCCCGGATCTGTGCCAGGCAGGGAACTCTGCCAGCTCTGCGGCGGGCACCCCGCGAGCACAGGGCACTCAGCTCCGCATCCAGCGGAAAACAGCAGCAGCAGCTGGAGATGGAATCTAATTTTCCGGGGAAAATAGGAACCAAATGGAATGTGGCTGCTGAGAGAATGGGCTGACCCCCGGTGAGCACTCGCTGGGCTCTGTGAGCTCTGCCACACCCCGGAGCTGGGTGATGTCCCCGTGCTTCCCCTCCTGCCACAGCCCCGAGCTGGCAGCGCGTGGCAGGGGCCGGGGCAGGAGTGCAGGGATCGGACCCCTGCCATTCCAGGGAGAGATCACAGACTGCAGAAGGACACAGCAAAGCACAGCTGGCCTCTCGCAGCCCTGTCTCCTACAAGCTCTTCTCCTCTGCCCCAAGTGCTTCCAAGCAAACTGTCCAGACCTGTGGCTCCAGGATGCCCCAAATCCCCCCTGGGTCACCCGGCCGGGGTGTCCGGCACGAGGGAGGAGCCTCTGCTGTGCCCCTGGTGCCGGACACTGCCCGGGGGGCACTGGCACACCCTGGTGACAGCTCAGGTGAGGGACCACCCCACGGCCACCCGGGGCATCCCGGGAGATCCAGGCAGGAATTCCCAGTGGGTGCACACCAACATTGGCATTCAGGGTCCACACCAAGACCCCCCAGCCAGGGAGGAGGGCAGACCCCACACCCAGGCCCCACATCTTCCCTCCCTGTGTCCCTTAACTCTGTCCCAGAGAAGTGGCAGGACATCAACAAGGAGGTGAAGTCGCTGCAGCAGCTGTGACACCCCAACACCCTTGAGTAACGGGGTGTCACCTGCGGGACCACGCGGCCTGGGTGACCCTGACCCATAAGTATGGCATGGATGGGGGGTCAGGACCCATAGGTGGGGATTTAGGGGGTATTTAGGCACATAAATGGGTGTTTGGGCCCCATAAATGGGTTTTGGGGAGCTGTTTGTGTTCATACATGGGGGTCAGGGAGGGTTGGGATCCGTAAGTGGGAAGTTGAGGAGTGTTTGGATCCTTAGATGGGGGTCTGAACTTCACAGATGGGGGTCAGGGGTGGCTTGGGCCCCACAGCTTGGGTCTGGGGGGTGTTTGGACCCATAGACGTGAGGTTAAGGGGGAACAGGGACACATAGATCGGGTCCAGGGGGGCATTGGGCTCCATAGGTGTGGGTTTGAGGGGTGCAGGGGCCCATAGGTGAGGGTTCAAGGGACACCAGATGTGGGGCAGAGGGGTTCTGTGACTGATTTCTAGGGGTCACGGTGCACTTGGAGGGCACGAGGGCCATAGCCAGGCTCAGGGCTCGAGTTTTGGGCTGGGGCCTGGTGTGGGGCAGGGGCCACTCCAGGAGTGGTGTGGGGCACTTGGGGCACATGTGGAGCAGGCAGTGACATCTCCCTGTCCAGCTGGTCATGAAGCACTGTCTGGGCCCGGGGGTTAGTGACAGGTACAGAGCTGTGGGGTGCCCCAGGATCCCCCAGTGCCCCAGGAGCTGCTGCAGGAGGTGGGCACTGAGCTGTGCACGGCTGGCTCCGGAGCAACCGCGGAGAGCTGGAAGGATCCGTGTGGGAACGCGGCACAGAAAGGATTGCAGGTGGGAGCCCAGAACAATCCTTCACTGGACAAAACAGCTCCTAATCCTATTTTTATGCCGTGGTAGGATCGTGCCCTACAATTCCCAGGGAGGCTCTTACGGGGAGAGAGAGACATCAGGCACAGAGAAGGAAAAAGGCGTCCCGAGCCCCGCAGCCGGAGGGAGGCAGGGCTGGGAGGATGAGTTACAGGCAGAGACTGAGGGAATTTAATTTGTGTGGCCTAGAAAGCCAGCGCTGGAGGGGGAACAGGATCACGCTGTATAAATATCTAAAGGGCAGTTGTGTGAGGGAGGGGAAAAAAGTGACGCATGCGGCAGCCGTGGGAGGGACGCGATGGTCCGAGCCGGGAACACTTCCCGAGGGAGCAGCGCCGGTGCAGCCTGGTGGGCAGCGAGCAGGGACGGTGCCAGAGCCTGCCTGGGCTTCCAGGGCAGGAGCAGCGGGACCAGCAAGGAGCAGCCTGGCACGAGCAGCTGGTGGCCCTGACATGGCTGGGAGGCTGTGGTGGCACTGTGCCCACAGCCCCCAGCAGTGACCAGCAGTGACCAGTGGTGACCAGACCTGTGAGGTGCTGCTCCTGCTGGCTCAGCACAGAGCTCCAGGTGCCCTGGCAGAGCCTGACCTCTCCATTCCCTCTGCCACCACAGCTTCCCAAAGGATGGAATCCTCAAGGTTGGAGAAGCCCTCTGAGATCACTGACTGCAACCCTTACCCCAGCACTGCCAGTGCCACCACTAACCCCCATCCCCAAGTGCCACATCCACGCAGTTTTTGAACGCTTCCAGGGATGGTGACTCCACCACTGCCCTGGGCAGCTGTGCCAGTGCCCTTCCATGAAGAAATTTTCCCTAATATCCAATCCAAACCTTCCCTGGCACAGCCTGAGCACCAAGGCATTGAAAACCCGAATTCTTTCTAGCATGGAAATTCCCTGCAGAATTCCAGCCTGAGGCTGACCTGCTTCCCCTTGGCCATGAGGAAGCTGCCCAGGCTGGTTTTGGGTGTCCTTGGAGCACACCCTCCCAGGCTGGGCTGTGTGGGACGAGCAGAAACCACGGCGGTGCCAGAACGGAGCGCGCTCCATCCCTGTCTGTGTTCCTGCCCCTCTCCCCGCTCTTCCCTGCAAACTCGAGCTGCTTTTTACAATCACATTTGCTTTTTCTTCTTAAAAAAAAAAAAAAAGAAAAAAAAGAAAAAAAAAAGGTTTTTCTCTCTGCCGTTGCCATGTGCAAACCCACACAAACACCAGGAAAAGCCGGCTCCGGCTCCGCAGAGCCCGCGCCCGCAGAGCCCCTGTCACACAGGCAGAGCCGGAAAACAGGAGAAAAATAGATTTTCCCTTCAGCCCTTCCAGACACATGACTGAGACTTATTATAGCAATAACAGGCACAGGGGGTTCGCAGAGGCCGTCCCTGCGGGTTCCTCCCCTCACTGATGAGCCCCTTCCTCCCCAGAGAAAGTGGGGCAGGTTCTGTGCCAGCTGCACCCAGAGCCCAGCAGCGCTCGGGAAGGATTCCCAGGGGAAGGAATCCCTCAGACTGGGGCTCCAGCGGGAAGGGAGCCATGGAGCAGAGCGTGGGGAGATGGTGCTCCTGATGAGGATGGTGGGGGTTGTTCAGCCTGCACAAGAGAAGGCTCCAGGGAGAGCTCAGAGCCGCTTCCAGGGCCTAAAGGGGCTCCAGGAGAGCTGGAGAGGGACTGGGGACAAGGGATGGAGGGACAGGACACAGGGAATGGCTTCCCACTGCCAGAGGGCAGGGCTGGATGGGATATTGGGAAGGAATTGTTCCCTGTGAGGGTGGGGAGGCCCTGGCACAGGGTGCCCAGAGCAGCTGTGGCTGCCCCTGGATCCCTGGCAGTGCCCAAGGCCAGGCTGGACACTGGGCTTGGAGCAGCCTGGGACAGTGGAAGGTGTCCCTGCCCATGGCAGGGGTGGCACTGGATGAGCTTTAAGGTCCCTTCCAACCCAAAGTGTTTTAGGATTCACCGAGGATTCCCAGCTGTTTACCTGAGCCTGGTGTACGTTCCTGAAGCCCCGGTTTGCAACCACAGCACAAACCACAGAATCTGTGTGTGCTGGCACTGGCAGCTCTTCCTCCTCCCCCTCCCCCTCCCCC
>VZTI01001767.1:275874-290798 GCA_013397865.1 Struthidea cinerea
TCTCCTTCTCCTTCTCCTTCTCCTCCTCCACCTTCTCCTTCTCCTTCTCCTTCTCCTTCTCCTTCTCCTTCTCCTTCTCCTTCTCCTTCCCCTCTTCCTCCTCCATCCCCATCCCCCACCCCAGCCTGGTGGACCATGGCCACACACTGCCAGAGGCAGGAGCTCCAGCATATCAGCCTTTGGGATGATTATCCCTGTATCCACTTATCTCCAAAGGTTTTGAAACGCGAGCACGTCTGGATGTGCACATTTCTGAGTGCATCCATAATTGCCCAGGTTCCCGGGAGGAGGGGACACTGGAACTGCTGCCCAGCCAGCTGTGGCTCACCATGGAGACCACATCTGTCACTCACTTCTTCCCCGGCCTGGGAAATAACCCAGCTCACCCAGCCCTTCCCCAGTGGGGTGTGTGCCCACCCGGGATTTTGCTCTGCCCCCTGCTCAGATGCCAGCGTACCCCCAAAGAGCAGCCAGGGGTCGGCTCCTTTTCCAGCAGCCAGGGAAGGGGGAGCACCCCCGTGCCTGGGCACGGCAGACAGCTCACAGCTAAAGAGAACAGCAGTGACAACAAAAAGGCACAGGGCAGGTGTCACTCCTCATTTAATCCCAACAGATCCATTCCAGCAGAGCGCTGGACAACGCAGCTGGGAATGTCTGTCTGAGTGCCCGGGCTCCCACCAGCCCTGTGGCCCCAGGACTCAGAGCTGTGCCCCACACTGCCCTCACTGCCCTGCCCTCGCTGGGCCCCTGGGAACAGAGCCAGGGCAGCACCCGCTGGGCACCACGGAACCACGGGATCCCAGAATGGTTTGGGTGGGATCTTAAAAATCATCCCATTCCACCCCCTGCCATGGGCAGGGACACCTTCCACTATCCCAGGTTGCTCCAAGCCCCGTCCAACCTGGCCTTGGATCCAGGGATCCAGGGGCAGCCACAGCTTCTCTGGGTACCCTGTGCCAGGGCCTCACCAGCTGGGCACAGCTCCTGCCCTGCCCAGGGCACCCAGCCCCGCTCAGCACATCCCAGCAGGGCTGCTGGGAGGCCACAGGCCTGACCGGGTGACTGGAGGCTCTTCCAAGGTCACTGCAGAGGGTGTAAGGGTGTGGGAAAATGAGGTCTCAGAGTCTGATCCACCCACGGGGATCAGCTGGACCCACAATGTTTTTCTTGGTTGCACAGGAAGGGCTTCACCACCTCATTCCCAGAGCCAGGTTACTCCGAGTCCCTCACTGTGCAGCCAGGCTGGGAGAGCTGGGGGTGTTCAGCCTGGGGAACAGAAGGATCCAGGGAGACTCCAGAGCCCCTTCCAGTGCCTAAAGGGGCTCCAGGAGAGCTGGAGAGGGACTGGGGACAAGGGCTGGAGGGACAGGACACAGGGAATGGCTTCCCACTGCCAGAGGGCAGGGCTGGATGGGATATTGGGAAGGAATTGTTCCCTGTGAGGGTGGGGAGGCCCTGGCACAGGGTGCCCAGAGCAGCTGTGGCTGCCCCTGGATCCCTGGCAGTGCCCAAGGCCAGGCTGGACAGGGTTTGGAGCAGCCTGGGACAGTGGAAGGTGTCCCTGCCCACGGCAGGGGTGGAACAGGATGGGTCCCTTCCAACCCAAACCATTTGGGGATTCCATAACTCCATGATTCTCCACTTCCCTTTATCACTTCTCTGCAACTTTAACTCTTTCAGCCAACCTGAAAAAAGGGGAGCGAGTGACCCCCCAGGTGCCTGCAGCCCCCGTGCTGTGCCGGGGGTGTGGGGAGCGAGTCCCAGGAGCTGTGGGTGTGCCTGCTGCTCACCCAGGGCAGCTGTGGGAGATGGGACTGTGCCTGGTGGGACTGGGACATTCCCAGTGGTCAGGAGCCGGCCATGCAGGGCAGAGGGCAGGGGCCAGGCAGGGCCACCCCGGGGGTGAAGGGTCCCGGAGGTGTGTGGATGCTCAGGGGTGTCCCATCGTACAGGGGAGGTGCAGGACAAAGGGATCAGCCCCAGGAGCCCTTCCAGGGGGGTTTCTCCAGGGCAGCTGCCCAGGCTTCCCCAGCAGACATCAGCCCAGAGGAGCAGCCTTGGCTCCTCCAGGGCTGGGGCTGCAGCTGAATCCCTGCCCAGGGGCCTCCTGGATCAGGAATGATTTATCCTGGTCTCAAGCCTGTCCTGAGGCACAAGCAAAGCCCTCTGGTGTGCCTGGCAGAGGTGCCTCAGCCAGGGACACACAAAACTGGCCAGGAACAGAACCCTTCCAGCCCAGCCTGGCTTTGGTTCCTGGCAGGGATTCAGCTGCAGCCCCAGCCCTGGGGGAGCCTTCCCAGCACGACCTGGGATCCTCTGCACAGAGCACCCCAGGGTGCTGGTGGGGGGTGCTGGGCCCTGCTGAGCTGCTCCCGGGCCGTGGGATGCGCTCGGGGCAGTGCTGAGTGTGGGATTTCTCCTGGCCAGCACATCCCACCCACACGTCACCACGGAGCAGGGGGAAAGAAACGAGCTCCAGGAGGGATCCAGGCGCAGAGCTCCGCGTCAGCCTGCCCCGGCCCGTGGGAGCCAGCCCTGAGGAGCTGCGCGGCTGCACCAGGCGCTGGGTCTGGATCAGGACCATGCAAGAAGCTCCAGCTCTTCCCTGCAATGAGGGACGCAGCCTTTGTCACCCTCAGGTGACAAGGAGGAGCCCTTCCAGGCAGGCCTTTCTCCAGGGCAGGACTGCCCTGCCCACAGCTCCTGCCAAGACCAGGAAGTGCTGCTCCCAGGGGCTGCCAGGCACGGAGCAGGGCGAGCAGCCTGTCCCCAGCCTGTCCCTGCACCCCAGTGCTCAGCCTGGGCAGGGGAGACATTGCTCCCACCTCCTACCTGGGGCAGAGGGATCTGTTCTTTTCCCACCCTAATTTCTTTCCCTGGCTGTGTCCACAGCCCCGGGACCCTCTGCCACCCCGTGTCCCCTGTCCCCAAGGCCAGACCCCGCTGTTCCGGAGCCGGAGGTGAGCAGCGAGGGCAGCCCTGGCCAGGAAGGGCTGTTTGAGCAGTTAATTAGATCCCAGGAAACCTCCTGGACGGCGAAGCTCCAGCCCTGCCGCCCCCTCAAGACATTGTCCATGCCTGGATTGCTGCCTGATTCCCATCTACATAATTCACCCTAATCCTTCGGAGTGGCTCTGCGGGGCTCGGCTCACGGCTCACTGGGTTTGATCCCCACTCCAGCGGCGCTAACGGGGCCGATGGCACCGAGCAGGGACACATGGATGGCTCCCGGGCACGGAGTCCCCATTAATCCCACCATATGTTTCCAAGCCGCTCTCCTCTTCCACCCTCACCCCAGTGCGGCAGTGGGGGACACCGAAAGCCACAGGAGGAAGAGGAGGGGAGGACGGCTGTCCCCTGGGGGGGGGCGGGCTCCCAGCCCTGTGTCCCCTCGGGTCCCAGCTGTGGCCAGGGCAGGGCTTGGCAGGGCTGGGGGGTCTGAGGGGAGCCGGGATTTTGGATGAGGGAAGGGACAGCTCCTGCTCAGAGATGTGGCACCTGGTGTCATCTCCAGGGACAGCCCATCTACCCTGGCCCAACCCACCGGGACAGGCGGGCACAGACACCCCCTCCAAACATCCCGGAGCCTGGAGCCGCACCGGCTGCAGGATGGGGACAGGAGCCCAGGAGCTGCCCCTCACTGTCACACCTGCAGGATGGGGACAGTCCTGCCCAGGTCCCCACACGTGTCCCCACAAGGCAGGTAGGAGCAGCCCCCCTCTCCTGCCCCTTTTTCCTGGTGGGCAGCTGGAGCTGAGCACACCAGCACAGCGTGGGGCAGCGCTGCCATCCCGACACCGCTGCCACTCCCTTGGGCATCCCCCGGGCCTCCAGCTGTGTGATGGGACAGGAGGGGTGCTCCTAAATGCTCCCCAAGTGCCCCTCCACAGCCTGCCAGCCCTGGGTGTTGGGCAGGAGGAAGCAGGAGAGGCTTCAGAGGGATTTCTGGAGAGCCCAGAGCCTGGAGGAGGATAGAGCCGTGTCTCGGGATGAGCCCAAGCAGCCACAGCCCCCTGTGCCTCCATGCTGGGAAGAGAAGGGCTCAGGAGAGCCAGGCACAGCCACCACCCTGAAGCCTCCTCAGCTTTAGGGGCTGCGGGAAAGGGCTTGAGCCACCAGCCAGGCCCCCAATCTCTCGTGTCCCCCAGCCCCGAAGCCTGGTGGTGCCTGTGGGAAGCAGCCCCTGCCGTGGCTCCTTGGGGATCTGCGAGCAGGGAAAGGTGCTCTGCAGAGGCACTCGGAGCCCAAATTAGCCACACTGGGCTCAATCTGAGATTCTGACAGCGGATGCCAAATTTATTTCCAAACGCACTGTGGAAATGTCAGCGTGCTGGTCGGAAGGAATCGGGTACATGCTCCCTTTTAAATAGCACCAAGCATATGGGAGGAGGATGATTAGATTGCTTCCAAGCTGCCAAATTTCTTTGCTGCAGCTAAAAATCTTCTCCAAAATGTCCCAGCCCACAGTGTTTCTCAGCACTGAAGTCTGTGCCGAGACTTTGCCATCGACAGTTGTGCTCTGAGCAAGAAAACACAGCCCTGCCGCGCAGTCCCAGGGGTCCCAGCTCTCCAAGGCTGGGGGGGTGTTTCTGCCTCCTCTTGGAAGCTGGAAAAATTCCTCCCCCCCTGCCACCCTACCCTTGGGGAGGGGGCAGAGTTCCCTGTGTAGAATCAGAATATTTTGGGTTGGTAGGGACCTTAAAGCTTATCTCGTTCCAGCCCTGCCACGTCCACCCAGTACAGAGGGGCAAAAGCAGCCCAGCAGCTGCTGGCAAGCCAGGAGAGCAGGGAAAGCTCCTTCATCTCCCTGGGCTTCCATGGAAAGGCGTCCTGCAGTGTCCCCAGCATCCGGGACCCCAGTGCTCCCAGCACGGGTCCCTGCCAGGTGCCAGCGCAGGTGCCAGCTGGGGAAGGAGCAGCGCACCCTCCACTGCCCAGGACGGGGTCAGGCCTCGTGCTCAGCCGGGTGTGGGGGGAATGAGGGTGGCAGGAGATGGGGATGTGCTCTGGGCTCCTTGCTCAACGCTGCAGAAGGGGTGAATGTCCTGTCTGGGCCAGGACACCCAGAGCCCATCAGTGCCACGGCATTCCCTACAGATCCACCCCAGGTCCACCCTCAGCTTGGGGGCACACCCAGAGCCCAGCAGTGCCATGGCATTCCCTACAGATCCACCCCAGGTCCACCCTCAGCTTGGGGGCACACCCAGAGCCCAGCAGTGCCATGGCATTCCCTACAGATCACCCCGGATCCACCCTCAGCTTGGGGGCACACCCAGAGCCCAGCAGTGCCATGGCATTCCCTACAGAGCACCCCGGATCCACCCTCAGCTTGGGGGCACACCCAGAGCCCAGCAGTGCCATGGCATTCCCTACAGATCACCTCGGATCCACCCTCAGCTTGGGGGGCAGCAATGGAAGCCACCACAGCTCACTTTTCCCAGGATCAGCAGCCCGAAGCACTGTGATGTCCCTCATCCCAGCTGCAGGAAAGGGGTGACACTGGGATCACCCAAACCTTCCCTGCCCCATGGAGGGACCGAGGAGGGCACAAACAGCTGCTCTGGGCCTGGCAGGGGGGTGACACTGAAGCTTCTGCAGGGAGCAGAGCATGGTGGCCTTACCAGGAAAGGATGTGACCAGCACAGGTTTCCAAATGCGGGGATGGTGCCCCCTCCCACCCAGCCTGGGGGAATTCCTGCCAGTCCTGAGTGGAATTCCTGGCCCAGTCAGGACTGGACACACACCGTCCCTCTGAAACCAACCTCCACCAGCCGCCCTCCCCCTCCCAGCAAGACCTGAGGGGACCAGGAGCCATGTCCTGCCTTCGGATGTGGGGCTGACCTGCAACACCTCGGGGTCCTTCCCCCTGCCCAACACCCACCCACTGGATCACAGACCCCAAACTCTCCCTGTCCTTCACCTGCACTACCTCCCCATAGTGCTCTCCATGCCTAGGGCTCCAGGAAAGGCTCATCATGATGCCAGCCATGCCAGCCATGCCAGCCAGCCTGTCCCCACTCAGGGCTGAGGGAATCCAGCGTGGCAAGGAGGCCCAGACCAGTGGGGAGCAGAGCATCACCTGCACAGTCCCTGGGCAGAGCTCTATCCTCGGGGCACGGTGCCCAGAGGCTCCCCACGATCCCACCTGAAGGGTGAGGGTGCCAGAGCCGGGAACGGCCCAGGACGTGCCACGGGGCAGGGGCAGGAGCGTGGAGCCCAGGCAGTGGGAGCACAGCTGCTCCCAGCTCCGCTCCCAGCTCCGCTCCCAGCTCCGCTCCCTGCCCACACGCTGCCGCGTGGCGGGTGGGAGGTTTTTCTCTGCATTGCAAATCCCTTCTTGTGTGAGTGCTGCAGTGCTGCTTGGAAGGAAAACAACCCCTCTGGAGCGAGCCCAGGGGTCCGCAGCAGCCCTGGCCCCTTCTCCTGCCCCAGGCAGGCCCTGGTACCCTTCCCAGGTGCCTGGCTCGGGAGATAAAGCCAAAGCTTCCCTGGCAGGCAGCCTGGCTGGGAGCAGCACCAGCCATTCCCATTTCCCTGTGCTTGTCTCTGGCACAGACAGCCCCAGCTGAGCTCTCCCTCCAGACCTGGGAAGTGGGAGGAGGAGGAGGAGGCAGAGGGAAGAAGGCTCCCTGGTCTGTGGCGGCTGGCTGGAAGCAGGACAAGGGCTTGGGAAACGGGGGGAGCATCCCTGGGAGCGTGGGCCAGGTGCTGCGGGGGTGTCAGGGCCACGGGGATGTGGATCCGGGATTGGGTGGAGCCGGACTGGGCTGGGGGGGATCTGTTCCATTTTGGCATCTGCTGTCAGGCAAGCTGCTCACCTGTGCCTGGGCAGGGGCTGTGCTGAGCCCCAGGAACAGGGCTGCCCGTTCCCAGAGCTGTGATTCCATGCTGGAAGCCGTCCACTGCCAATCCCAGCCTATTGATGCATCCCCACACCGCCAGCCCCTGGCAGCTCATTCTCCTCCCAGACACGTGGCATGGCTGGGCTGGGGAGATCTTCCCCGAATCCACAGAAAAACAACCTCCACATCTGCTAGTGCACAAGATCCCCCATTTCCAGGGTTTTGGGAGCCACCTGAACGTTTGGCACAACTCTCCAGGGAGACAGAGACTGGATTTGTGCTCCTCAGGGACTGGTGGATGGAGGAACCCAGGGACAGGGTCCTTTCAGGGGACAAGTCTTCGGGGGGTCAGCCCAGGGCAGGAGCACTGTGGAGTCCAGATTCAGTAAATGTGCAGGGAGCCCCTCAGGAGGAGGATGTCTGCCCCTAAAACCCATGGCTCTCCCTGCTCTGGGCACTGGGACACCGAGCAAAGGGGATGCAGGGCAGGAGGGGGCGGCTCTCACAAGGGACAGAAAATTCCTGTAGGCTTGGCCCAGCCCACCCATTCCTAGTGGGAATGTCCATGCTGATGAGAGCTGAGGAGGAGGAAGACTAAAACATCAACCCCTAAAAACAAGGGACAGCAACCCCTGGCAGCAGAGCCATGTCTGGGGCAGGCTCCTGGGGGAGGATTCCAGGCACCAGAGCTTCTGGGAATAAGCACTGAGGGATGTGTGGGGTCAGGATCCACCTGCCCTTGGTGCACCCTGCGGGTCTGGCTCTGCCCCATCCTCCTCACCACAGCATCCACCACCTCACCTCTCTGGATCCAGGCAGCTCTTTGGAACAAATCCAGCCATCCATCCATCCATCCAGCCATCCAGCCATCCATCCATCCATCCAGCCATCCATCCATCCATCCAGCCATCCAGCCATCCAGCCATCCATCCATCCATCCAGCCATCCAGCCATCCACCCATCCATCCATCCAGCCATCCATCCATCCATCCAGCCATCCAGCCATCCAGCCATCCATCCATCCATCCAGCCATCCAGCCATCCAGCCATCCATCCATCCATCCAGCCATCCAGCCATCCCTGCCTGCCCTCTGTCCACCAGCCACCCCTCTGCCCACAGTTTCCTCTTTTATCTCCGCACAGCCCAAATCCGTCACCTGCCTGGATTGCTGTTTATCCCAGTGAATCTCCATGTATCCACTCCAGTGTGCTGGGGCTTGTCCCCAGGGAAGGAGGTGTGTGACTCCTGCTTTGGGTTCAGCCAGAGGATGGATCTGTGGAGCTTTGATTGGACAGACACTGCTTTGAAAACGTGGCCCAGGGCAACAGACACCAACCCTTAACATCCATCCTTGGCCTTACCCAGTCTCCAAACCAGGAAATGCCACCATTCCCATGCAGGGGGTGGCACAGGCAGGGCAGGAGCATGTGCCAGGCACACAGCCTTGGCCTGACCCTTGAGCAGCACAAGCAAAGACATCTCAGGGCTCTCGTACTCTCTCATTCCAGTGGAGAGGGATCACCGCTCTCCTGGCCAGGAGCAACAGGAGAGGCTGAAAGGCATTGAGGAGAGAGCCAGGGGGCACTGGGGGGCACAAAGGACAGAGACTGGGGGACTCAGAGGAGAGAGGCTGAGCACACACATGTGGGAGGCATATGTGGAGTTTTTTTTCCTCACCCTTTCCTTACAGGATAGAGAAGGGGGGAAAAAAAGAAGGAAAATAATAGCAAAATAAAGCAAACCCAACAACTCCAATTTCTCTCTTAATGAATAAATGAAACGCATCCCAAGAGGCAATTAAGCGCTTCGAACCAAACATGTGTCACATTCATTAAAAAAAACAACCCAGAGAGAAATCCAGCAGCTGCAGTGAAGGGAAGGAGGCAGCTGATGATTGCTGGGGGCAGGGAACTGGGGCTGCTGCTCCCACTGTGGCATTCGGGTCCCCCGGGAGAGGGGAGTCCCACCAAGGGGGCGTGGGGACCCCCCAATGCCCAGGGGCATTCCCAGAGGTTTCTCCCACCCTAAGGACATCACTCTGCCCTGCGAACCATTCACCTTTGTGCCCCACAGGGACTGGGGCCGTTTGCTCCCAGGTCTCCATTCCCAAATCCAAGCTTTGTCTCACCCTCCCTCTGGACGTCACCTCCAGGGAACACCCAAACCCCCCTGACCTCCTGTCCCTTGTCCCTGTCCCTGGTGCTGCCTGGAGTGTGGCCGTGTCCCAGCCTTCACCAGGCACTGCCCAGCTTGGCCTTTGCTGCTGGGAGGAGGAGGAGGGCTGAGGAAGGGCTTCCCTGCAGTACAGAGGGGCTGTGACTGGGTTGGGCAGGACCTGAATCCTCACCCCAGCACAGCAGCCGCCCCAGGGGCACAGCCCACCGCCCACGGGTGGATGTCTGGCCTCCATCCTCATCCCCGAATCTCCTTCACATCCCTGCACCACTGCCAGAGCCTCGATGTTGGGGAGAGCCCTCCAGAATCCAGCCTGCAGAGATCCAGGGGCCTCTTCTTCCACAAGGGCCCCAGAAGGCTACAAAGACCCCCTTTTATTGGCCCAAAGGGGGGCAAAAAGATCAGCTTGGCTAAAACCCCCCATGGATTTTCCTGTGACACAACTCGCAGCAGCAGCTGCACCGAGGAAGCCCCGTGCTCGAGGGCCCTGAGCTCCCAACACTCTGAGCTCTTTGGAGAAGCTGTGTTTTACTGCTGGGTGGTGGCGCAGCAGGGCAGGGCACCCACAGCAGCCCCTGCACCCCTCCCACCCCTCGGGGTCCCACAGCTGCTGACGGGCTGTGAAGGAAAAACCCCAGACAAGCTTTGGATGCTCACTGGGTTTTCTGACCATCTTCTCCCTTTGGGAGGCCAGACCCAGACCCTTTGAGTGTGTGGGTCTGGCTGGGCTGAGGGAGCTGGTGCCACATTCTGGAACACACCAGGAAATCTCTCCTGATGCAGGAACGCCGTGGGATTTACTCCCCTGTAGGCCTGCCCTGCCTGCTGCTCCCAGAACACGTCCCTTCCCCATGGCCCAGCAGCTGCAGCAACGCTGCCCAGATGCAGAGCCCTGCCCTTGGCACAGCTCGTGCCTCTCCCTGGGAGGAACACAGGCTGCCCATGGGCTGCCACGTTCCCTGCAGGAGCCTCCTTCTCTGGCTTGTCAGAGCGCTCCAGCTGCTGCATCCCGCTCATGCCCACCCTGCCCACAGCGAGCCCAGACCTTGGGGGGCACGTCCCAAGCTGAGGGTGGGGAGCAGAGAACAAACCAAGGCAAGGGGCAGCCCCACGGCCCCCAAGGAGCCCATGGCGTGGGGATATGGGTCTGCTCCCCACCTGGCTCATGGCTGGTGCTCCCTGTGGGCTCTGCCCCTGGTGCTGCTGGGCTCTGGCATTGCTCACAGCCCTGCCTGTCCCAGGGACACCTATAGCAGTGTCTTCCCGTGTCCACAACAGTGTCCTGCAGTGTCCGTAGCAGTGTCCTCCAGCCACCCTCTGTCCCCACGCTGGGGCGGGCCAGCACCTCACACCAGCTCATTGCTGCCCCCCGAACAGCCCTGTGTCCCTGCCCTGCCAGCAGTGCCTCTGCCACCACACGGAGCTCAGCCTCTTCCCACTGGGCAGAGAACAGCACCCCAACAGAGGACACCATCCCCAGCACCCACAGCCTCCTCCCGCCCCTCACCCGAGGAACTCCCGGAGCCACACCGTGTCCCCGCCAAAGTCCTGCCCCAAGCACTCACAGTCTGGACGTGGCTCTCCCAGGTGGCACAGCTGCTGCAGGACGCTGCTGTCATCCGCGGGCTGGGGGAGGCTGGTGGCCCATGCGCCGGCTGTGGCAGAGCCGGGTGGCAGCTCGGTGACCGCGCTCACCGGGGGCCTCGGGCTGAGGAGGGACAACACACACGTGAGCCCAGGGAGCTGTGGATTCACCCCAGTGCCTTCCCTGGCTCAGAGCAGAGAATTGTTAAGGGTGGAAAAGACATTTCAGATCACCAAGTCAAACCAGCACTGCCACCATGTTCACCACTAGCCCCTGTCCCCAAGTGCCACATCTGCACAGCTTTTGAACACTTCCAGGGATGGTGACTCCACCCCTGCCCTGGGCAGCTGTGCCAACACCTGGCCACCCCTTCCATGAAGAAACTTGCCCTAATACCCAACCCTAAACCTCCCCTGGCCCAGCCTGAGGCCGTTCCCTCTCCTCCTGTCCCTGTTCCCTGGGAGCAGAGCCCGACCCCCCCCGGCTGCCCCCTCCTGTCAGGGAGTTGTGCAGAGCCACAAGGTCCCCCCTGAGCCTCCTTTTCTCCAGGCTGAGCCCCTTTCCCAGCTCCCTCAGCCGCTCCTGGGGCTCCAGCCCCTTCCCAGCTCCGTTCCCTTCCCGTTCCCTTCCAGCCCCTCAGTGTCTTTCTTGTTGTGAGGGGCCCAAACCAACCTGGGACCCCACCGAGCTGCTCTCAGCAGTTTGAGCAGAAATGGGGTTCAAGGCTTGAGAAGAGCCAGATGTGCTGCCAAGAAGGGCAGGGCACATCCCCGCTGCTCCCTGCCAGCCTGGCTGCTGCAGCAGTGACGGGCACATCTGTCCCCCCCGTGCACTTCCCAAAGAGCAGCTTACACCCGGATCAGATTAGGGGAAGAAAACTGCATTGCAATAAATCCAGGGAGGGAACTGGCTGCCGGGGCTTTAATCGGAGAGGAGCCTTCAAGATAAGAGCATTAAGTGGGGATGAAGCAGCCTTGGTGCAGGGATGGTCCGAGCCGGTCCCTGTCTGGGATTTGGCAGAGGGAGCCGCCTGTGCCGTGCCCGGCACCTGGGAGCCGCACGTCCCCGCACGTCCTGCACACCCGAGCAGGCCCCCCATGGCCGCAGGACAGGGCACAGCACACAGAGCATTGCTCCAAAAGTTCTCATCTTGTAAGAGGAGCCTGGACTTCCAAGCGGGAAGGACAGCACAGTGCTCGGTGGGAGACCCTGGAGTAGGGTGGAATCTGTCCCACAGCCCCTCTGCCCAGTGAGGGGACCCAGCCCCTCCCAGCTCCGACCGCATCTCAGCCCCAGGCAGCCACTGGATTCCCTTCTCTGGGAAGTCCCTCTCCTGCCTCTGGAATGTGGGACGAGAGGCGCAGAGCACTCTGCAGGGCTCTGCTCACCCCCAGAGCCTCAGATTCCCCGAGAGCCACCCCCACCTGGGTGACCTCCAGCCCCGGGGATGGGACAGGAGCTGCTGCAGCAAGGCCAGAAGAAGCCGCCTGCTCTCCAGCTTGCTCCTCTGGGAAGGGCAGGCACCTTCCCTGCCTCCTGTCCCTGTAGAGAGAATCCCCACAGGGCAGTGGGGAGAGGGGGGAAGGACAAGTGTCCACCTGCATCCCCGGGGAAGGCTGAGGGAGCTGCCTGCTCCCACACACCTGGAGCAGCCGTGCGTGGGATGGGCAGAGCCTCCCGGGATGGGGTCAGTGCTGAGAGCTCAGCGGGAAGGCCCCTCCTGCCAGGGTGACCAGTCTGGCACCAGTGGGGGCTGGTGACGAGGGGACAGAGGCTGGGGTGGCCTCTCCTGTGCTCCGCTGGCTCAGCCAGAGATGGATGGAGCCAGCCCTGCAGCCTGGTGTAAGTAATTGAGGGAAGAACATTTGTAAGGCAGGAGACAGCTGGATTAAAAAGGTGAAGCCCAAAAAGCAAATGAAAAGAGAATCACTGATGATGGATGGGAAAGCAGTGCCTGAGTCCAGCTTTTCCCTGGATGCGCCAGTGAGCAGCAGCAGGGCGAGGAGAGCTGAGATCAAACCACGGAAAGAACCTGGGCAGCCATGGGGGCTGGGAATCACAGGTAAATAAAGGTTGGAAAATCCCTGTAAGATCATTGAATCCAACCCTTACCCCAGCACTGCCCGGCCCACCGCTAACCCGTGTCCCCAGTGCCACATCCACTCGTTTTTTGAACACTTCCAGGGATGGTGACTCCCCCACCGCCCTGGGCAGCTGTGCCAGTGCCTGGCCACCCTTTCCATGAAGAAATTTTCCCTAATATTCAAGCTGACCCTCCCCTGGCCCAGCCTGAGGCCGTTCCCTCTCCTCCTGTCCCTGTTCCCTGGGAGCAGAGCCCGACCCCCCCCGGCTGCCCCCTCCTGTCAGGGAGTTGTGCAGAGCCACAAGGTCCCCCCGGAGCCTCCTTTTCTCCAGGCTGAGCCCCTTTCCCAGCTCCCTCAGCCGCTCCTGGGGCTCCAGCCCCTTCCCCAGCTCCATTCCCTCCCCTGGACGCAGAGGCTGTGCTCATGGAGAGGTGCCCAGGTGACACTGCTGCCACCCCACACGGCCCCAGCGGTGCCCCTTCCCCTGCGCTGCCAGGGCCTGGCACTGCCCCTGCAGAGCTCCCCAAACATCTGGTGAGTGCTCCTTGAGGGCACCCAGAGACCGCCCAGACACGCCAGAAAGGTCATTACTGCAGTTTGCTTTGCTAATTGCTGCTGATCAGATGCTGCCTTGGCAAGGTGGGAAAGACATTTGGGTTGGAAAAAAGTAAATTGAGTTCGTAAGGCAGAAGAATTCCCAAATCCTCTGTCTGCAGGAGGGGCTGAGCAGACCCAGCCCTCCCCGAAGCAGGGGCTGCTCCTCCAGGCAGCCTGGGCAGAGCCTTGGGATGGGTCCCTCTATGGTGGGGGACAGCAGAGGAGCCAAGGTGATCCCACCTGAGGAGGGCCAGACTTGTCACCCCAGAGTGGCAGCGCAGGGTGTCCCAGCCCCACCACCCCAATGTCCCCTCTGTGACGTTGCCCCTCGCAGCCTCACCACGGCTGCCAGCGGAGCCCGTCACCAGGCACAGAGTGCTGTGCCACCCTCTGCCCAGATGAGGCCACCACCAGGACACCTCCACGCCCTGCCGGCACAGCCCAGGGACCATCTCCCCACACCCTCTTCCTTCAGGATCCAGGCATCCCCAACAGGCTCCAACGCCTGTTCCCTCATCCCCGAACACCAACCGGAGCCTCCCATTCCAGCTGCCTCCCAAACCATTCTCTGCCAGCTCTGAAACTCAGCTGGTCCTGGCAGGTCACTGCTACAGGGCACTGTCCTACTTGGTTTCCTTAAAAAACCAGTTTGCCCCAGTGCCCCGGACACCCCACATGCCCACAAAACCCCAAAGCATTTTCCAGGAGGTTTCCCAGTCTGAGAACCGCAAGCGGATTGATCCCAGTGGGCACTCTGGGGACAGTGGCACGAGGCTGGCCTGGGGCTGTGCCCACACACACTTTAGGTGTCCCCACATGCTGCAGATCTCGGTGCTGCACAACACCAGCAGGAACACTTCTCCAGCATGCCCAGTGAGCCCTACATCCGCCTGCACCTGGATATCATGGGGCACAGAGGGGCAAGGCCTTGCCAAAGAGATCCCAGAGAGCCAAGAGAAGAGCCAGGGATGGTGCTTGGCTCTCCCAAAGCCCTGACTCACAGCCCCTTGATCCCACACATGAGGACAAGGGGATGGAGCAGCCCAGGAGCCTCCATCCCACAGGGATGGGGACAATGGCTATGGCAGTGCCAGGCTTGCAGCATCATTGCCTGGAGAAACAGCCTGGATCATCCCCAGCACGATCTGGGCAGTGAGATGCACACCACAAGAAGCACCAGCCCCCACCCAGCCGTGGAGGAGAGCTGCCAGGATCACCGTGTCCAGGATCTCTGAAACACCCACGGAGGACTGCAAATCCATGCTGGAATATTGGTGCAGGAGTCCAGTCACCCAGCACACCAGGACAGCAGGACCAGCTGTCCCCAGCCTGGGGACACTGCTGCTGCTGCTGAGTCACCAGCTCCCCTCTCCAGGGCAGACACAGCCCCTGCCCCCGTCCCAGTGGGAGCCCCCGGGCCAAACTCCCCCTCGGAACCCGTCAGGAGTTTAACCAGGAGAAGGCTCAGGGCACAACCGGGAGCCCCAGGGGCCAGGCAGCCCCAGCCCCAAGGGGCAGGATGGCTCCAGAGCCGGAGCAGCAGCCGCGCCGGGAACCAGCAGGCAGAGACAGACCCGAGGCAGCTCCGTGCAAAGGGGCAGCTCTGCTTCTGCCACGGCTGAGGGCACTGCCATGGCTGA
>VZTI01001768.1:11896-55877 GCA_013397865.1 Struthidea cinerea
ACAAAGGAAAACCCAACTGTTCAAAAAACAGCAGAAAGAGCTTTTTAAACGACGAGAGGTGAAGACTCAGGAGTTTCACTTCAGAAGCACTGAAATAAAATTTTTAAATGCTCTGAAAACGCCTCTCTTGGGGTTTTTTACCTCACCTAGGACTAATCAGTGAATTAATCTCAAATTTGGGAGGTTTCTGACTGGCCAGGCCTTTGGACTTGACTCGTTTTTATTTGGCAGAGCAAGAGTTTGAGTCCTTTTTATAAACAGAACTCAAATGATTCACAAAACCAGGAACAGGCTGCCCAGAGAGGTTGGTGATGCCTCATCCCTGGCAGTGCCCAAGGCCGGGTTGGACACTGGGGCTTGGAGCAGCCTGGGACAGTGGGAGGTGTCCCTGCCATGGCAGGGGTGGGATGGGATGAGATTTAAGGTCCCTCCCAACCTGTCTTTTTGAAGTGTCCCCGTCATCACAATTAATCTTTTAATTTTGCAACTAATTTCAAAGAAAAAATCCTACCCCTGGCTCTTCTAACGGAAAGGAGGTTTGGGTGGCTTGGGAATTTTCACTGGATGTGTCTGCATTCCTCCAGCTCGTTTGTTTTCACCTGGATTTATGGACATTTTAATTTTTTTCAGGAAGTAGAGCCTCGGAATGGTTTGGGTGGGAAGAGACCTCAAAGCCCATCCAGTGCCACCCCTGCCATGGCAGGGACACCTCCCACTGTCCCAGGCTGCTCCAAGCCCCAGTGTCCAACCCGGCCTTGGGCACTGCCAGGGATGAGGCATCACCAACCTCTCTGGGCAGCCTGTTCCTGGTTTTGTGAATCATTTGAGTTCTGTTTATAAAAAGGACTCAAACTCTTGCTCTGCCAAATAAAAACGAGTCAAGTCCAAAGGCCTGGCCAGTCAGAAACCTCCCAAATTTGAGATTAATTCACTGATTAGTCCTAGGTGAGGTAAAAAACCCCAAGAGAGGCGTTTTCAGAGCATTTAAAAATTTTATTTCAGTGCTTCTGAAGTGAAACTCCTGAGTCTTCACCTCTCGTCGTTTAAAAAGCTCTTTCTGCTGTTTTTTGAACAGTTGGGTTTTCCTTTGTTTCCTACTACAAAGTGCAAGGAACCTGAAAGGAAACATCCCAAACATTTCAGTCGGGTTCCAGGGAATCTCTTGAGAGAGATCCAAACTAAAACCCTCTGCTCTTTGATTTGCCAGGAGCGGAGACATTTCCATTTGGTTTTTTTCAGTCCTTTCTCCCACTTTTTCCAGTCACTGAGGAGAAATTCCAGCCCCCAGCTCCCCATTCCATCCCCAGGCAGGTGGGAATTGCTGCACCGGTGGAGATTTAGGTGGCTCGTGGGAGCTGTGCCCTCAAACGAGCAGCTTTAGAGTCATAGAAAACACAATCAAATGAGAATAAATGAAAATAAATATTAAAATAAAAATATCAGCCACAGGGTTTGGGTTTTTTCCAAGAGCCGGAGTTCCACAGAACTCTTGTTTTTCCGTCTTTTTGGATCAGGTTTGGGCATGAAGTTGCAAACTCTTTTTTTTTTCCCCTTGGTTTCGTCTTTATTTCTTTATTTTTATAATAATTGGACCCCACGGCCTCCTGTCAGCAGAGCTTTTACTGTCACCCTTCAGCATCTTGGCCCCTTTGTGTCCAGTTCACGCTTTGAGGCACTTTACAAAATTGATGCCCAAGAAGATTCATTTAATAAATTGAGATTCCCAGCAGTGGCTTTCCCTTCCAGGAAAAAAAAAAGGGATTAAATCACACTGTGACACTTCCAGCTGGGGAAGGAAAATCCATGAATTCCCTCTTTTCTGTCCTTCTATATTAATCTGTATTTACAAAACACCCCCTGTGAATAATAAAAGGGCTCAATTTGACCACCAACAAATTAAAACTTAATTTAAATGCAACACTGTGCGTGTTTAGTGTGCCACACCCACCTAATTAACATAACGAGAGAAAATATTGATGCTAAATAATGATGCAATTTTGTGTCTGCCCTCGCTCTTTCCCAAGGTTCAGCCTCCCACTGAGGAGCAGGCAGACGATTACCCTGGAAAACCTCTCCAAAAAACCAAACCCAGCCTGGAAAGCCCAAGAGGCTGAGCAGGGATTGACTTTGGATACAAGTGGGTGGTAGGAACATAAAAGGGATGGCATCAGATTAGAGCTGGGGCTTTGATCTCGGCTCAAAACCAATAAAAGAGTCATAAAGGACTTTCACTGTGCATCTCAAAGCTCGAGACAGAGCCTTACTAAGCCTCCCAGCTGCCCTGGGGCTGATGTTATCACCTGGGGTTTACCCAACACTAAACCCAGCCCAGAGGTCTCAGGTGGTTTGGCTGAGGCAGCTCAGCCTCTTCCAGCCCAGCCTCATCCAGTTTATCCTCACCCAGTTTATCCTCATCCAGCTCAGCCTCTTCCAGCCCATCCTCATCCAGCCTCATCCTCATCCAGCTCAGCCTCATCCATCCCAGCCTCATCCATCCCACCCTCATCCATCCCATCTTCATCCATCCCATCCTCATCCATCCCATCCTCATCCATCCCACCCTCATCCATCCCATCTTCATCCAGCCCAGCCTCATCCTTCCCCACAGGGGCCACCACCATCATGGATTTCTGGTGTCGCCTCCCGTTCCCAGTGACAGCTCAATTTCATGGAATCATAGAAATATGGAGTGGTTCGGGTTGGAACGGAACTCAAAGACCATCCAGTCCTCCAGGGACACCTCCCACTGTCCCAGGCTGCTCCAAGCCCCAGTGTCCAGCCTGGCCTTGGGCACTGCCAGGGATCCAGGGGCAGCCACAGCTGCTCTGGGCACCCTGTGCCAGGGCCTGCCCACCCTCCCAGGGAACAATTCCTGCCCAAGATCCCATCCAGCCCTGCTTGCTCTGCTTCAGGCACGGACAGCAACATCTCTCATTTCTGTTTGTCAGTGTTTGGAGCACTGGAGTCTCCCTTGGTCTTTCACAGAATCCCAGAATCAAGGCTGGAAGAGCCCTCCAGGATCATCCAGTGCCACCCCAGCAGCATCAGCATCACCCCAAACCCTGTCCCCAAGGGCCACATCCAGACTCCTCCTGAACACTCCCAGAGACAGTGACTCCACCACTCCCTGGGCAGCTCATTCCAAGGCCTCACCGCTCTTCCAGGGAAATTTTCTTTCCCAATCTCCAACCTGAGCCTCCCCTGGTGCAATTTGAGGCCATTTCCTCTCCTCCTTTCCCTTGGGACACGGCAGCAG
Source organism: Struthidea cinerea (assembly GCA_013397865.1). Lineage (NCBI taxonomy): Eukaryota > Metazoa > Chordata > Aves > Passeriformes > Corcoracidae > Struthidea > Struthidea cinerea. The sequence goes on from VZTI01001768.1 coordinate 15,153, forward strand.
AGCCCGACCCCCCCTCACTGCCCCTCCTGTCAGGGAGCTGTGGAGAACAAACATCTCTGTGTCACTGAACAGCTTTCTTTGGTTTCAGTTTTGTGTCCACGCCCTCCTGGGGTTCTTGGCAGGGCTCCGAGGGGCCAAGGTCAGAACTTGTGGATCTGATCCCGTGCAGTGTTGGAGCCACCACATCCCAGAGGAAAAGCACTCCAATGGCAGGGATGAAGGTGCTGCTCTCCCTCCCTCCCTCAGGCTCCCAACCCCCCCATCCACCCCTGGATGTTCCACAGCCTTTCCACACCACCCCCAGGAACCCTCATGCTTCAGCTCTGGCCCTTTCCACCCCCTTCTGCTCATCCAAGGGTGAAGAATCCACGGGAATGTGTTATCCTGGACTGCATCCATCAGCTGTGAGATGTGGATCTGACCAGGCAGACTGGGACAAGCCTCACTCTCCTCCTGCTGTGTTCCCACTTGCTTTGCCCCATGGATTTGGGGCTCCCTCATCTCTCTTCAAGCCTCCAAAAAATCGGCTCCCATCTGAAAGTCTGGTTCCCTGCTCCAGAATTACCATAAAACTCCTTTTTCCCAGACAACTCTGCTGCTTCTTCCCTCCAGGCTCGATCCAGATGGATTTGGAGGTGTCTGGAGTTAGGAAATCCCTGGCAGGAGCCCAGGTGGCTCCACAAAGAAGGAAGGAGGGAAGTTTGGGGGAGCCCATGGCTGTGGGATGGGGCCAAATCCACATTCCAGGGGGTCACTGATGGATCCTTGGGATTGGGAAAGGGGCTAAAAGGAGAAAAATGGGATGGGATGTGGGCTGGGAGCCAGGAGTGACAGGACATCAAGGGACAGGAGGGTGAATTGGTGCCTGCACATGTCTCTGTTAGCACAGGGAAAATGGGATCCATTCCATGAATTTTAATCACCTCCTGCATTTGATCCCGATGGGAACCAGGAGGGACTTCAAGAATGGGGAGAGTTTTGAGTCTCAGCTCCCCTTCCTTATCCCACCCCTTTCTTTCCCTCTTTGGGAATGCATCGGTGCCATGGGAGCACCTGGGAAACTGTTGTGATTGTAATTAAATAATAATAATAATAATAATTAATAATAATAAATAATGACAATGTAACTAAGTGAAGGGAATAGCAACTTCTCCACGGTCCATCATTACAATAAGACCTTTTTATCCCAAGGAATCCCTTCCCAGATCCCATCTGATTTGTATTCTATTCCATGGGAAATTTTCGAGATTTTGGACATTTTATTATTCTGAATCAGTAAAAAAAAACCCTAAAAAATTATTGATGCCAGGAAAAAAAGTGAAAATAGCAAAGTCTTTTTGAACTGAAAGACCCCAAACACAACCCAAACCAAACCAGGTTCCATTTAATGGCTTTCAACCATTTTTTAATCTGTATTTCAGCTTTTTACATCATCACTTACGTTTATTAAAAAAATAAAAAGTGTTTCTTTAACTCCCACCCCTCAGGTTTTCCTTTGAAAGTATAAAAGGGATACGTTTAGACAACTCCTATTCTTTTTCAAGATTCCTTGTCTTTCCCGATAGTGGATGCTGAGAATATGGAATCATGGAATCGTGGAGTCGTGGAATGGTTTGGGTTGGAAAGGACCTCCAAGCCCATCCAGTGCCACCCCTGCCATGGGCAGGGACACCTCCCACTGTCCCAGGCTGCTCCAAGCCCCAGTGTCCAACCTGGCCTTGGGCACTGCCAGGGATCCAGGGGCAGCCACAGCTGCTCTGGGCACCCTGTGCCAGGGCCTGCCCACCCTCCCAGGGAACAATTCCTGCCCAAGATCCCATCCAGCCCTGCCCTCTGGCACTGGGAAGCCATTCCCTGTGCCCTGGCCCTCCAGCCCTTGGCAATTGTCTCTCTCCATGCTTCCTGCAGCTCCTTCAGGCCCTGCAAGGCCACACTGAGGTCACCCCAAAGCTTCTCCTCTCCAGGCTGAACAATCCCAGCTCTCCCAGCCTTTCCTCCCAGCAGAGCTGCTCCATCCCTCTGCTCATCCTGGTGCCTCCTCTGGCCTCTCTCCAGCAGCTCCACGTCCTCCCTGTGCTGGGCCCCAGGGCTGGGGCAGCTCTGCAGGTGGGGTCTCACCTGAGCACAGGGGCACGGGGGCACAATCCCAATCCCTTTCCTGCTTTTGAATCCATGAAAATCCCAAACCATCAGGAAACACACAAACGCCTCACTCCCATGCGCCAGGGACCTCACAAAATGCCTCGGAAACATCAAAATTCAGATGTCACTTGAGCCGTGCTGTGACACGAACCTGTCTGGCCTCTTACCAAACACACAGCGTCCCCTTTGCATAAAACCCGATATTCAAATGAGGGAATATTCCTTTTGCGCAATTTAACCCATTTATTTTACTACTCTTGGTGTCTTTTTACCCCTGGACTGCCCCTCCTTAACCCCCCCAAAAAAGAACCCAACCCATCCTCAAAAGCCTCCTGATTTCCTGGCACCAACCAGGATTTTTTGGACAGATCCCCTCGGGGGAAAAGCAAAAAAACCCCAAAGTTGACTCTCCCAGAGTTCACAGTGCCCTCACTTACCTTTTGCATAACAAAAGCTCAGCCTTTAATTCTGAATAGATGTTTTGTGTCGAACCAGGTGTCTTGCAGCACATTAAAAGTCAGCAAAAAGCCAATTTGCTTTGTTTCAAAACATTTCGTTTCAATCGCTGCCAAGGCCTGGGGCTAAACACAAATTCGGGTTTAAGGCAGACAGGGAGGTTTTAAAGTTTTTTTTGGTGTTTATCTCACGTAATCCTATTGCTCTGGAAGGGTTTTGGAGAAGTAAAACTGTACGGTCATGATTATGGGGAATTGATCCCACAAAAAAAGCGATTTCTGCCCAATTGGGTGAAAGGAACGATCAGAAATAGATGTCTGGATTTAAAGAGGTTGGAATCTTCTCTCCTCGTGCCTGTGGAGATCCCAAACCTTTCCCTTGCTGATGGATTTAATCAGAGTTTAATGAGGATTTTAGCGGTTGTGCTCTCCATGTTCGGAAATCACGGCCACAAATCCATTCCTGCCCTCCCAAAACCACCCCAAATCCTTGGCAGAGGGGTTTAAGCACGAGCTTAAAGTCCTTCCTAAGATGGGGGATGCACCGAGGGCATTTTGGAGTTGTCTCACCTGGAAGGGGGTTTGCACATCCTGAATTTTATGTGCTTGAGTATTCCCAGGGAATTTAATGGAGCTGATCCCGTGGGTGAAGCCACTCGTGGGAAACAGCCTTTAATGTTTTTAAGAAGGAAAAATAATGGATGCACGAAAGAAGGTGTGATCCCATGGGAATTCCACCCTGGAGCAGGGTCCTAGCAGAGATCTGTGGCCTCGTGGGGAGAGGAGCCCACCTGGAGCAGGTTTTGCTGGTAGGACTTGGGATCCCATGGGAAGGGACCGCCCCTGGAGCAGTTCTGGAAGGAATGACCCCATGGGAACAGGGATCCACACTGGAGCAGGTCCTGCAGGACTGACCCCATGGGAACAGGGATCCACACTGGGGCAGTTCCTGCAGGACTGACCCCATGGGAACAGGGATCCACACTGGGGCAGTTCCTGCAGGACTGACCCCATGGGAACAGGGATCCACACTGGAGCAGTTCCTGCAGGAATGACCCCATGGGAACAGGGATGCACACTGAAGCTGTTCCTGAAGGACTGACCCCATGGAAGTGGGAGCAGTTCCTGCAGGACTGACCCCATGGAAAAGGACCCACACTGACCATAAACCCCATTCCCATCTCCCTGTGCCACTGGTGGGGAGAAGGAAGAGATTTGGGAATAAATTTAAGCCTGAGAAGGAGGGAGGGATGGGGCAAAGACGTTTTTAAGCTTTTATTGGAGTTCTTACCCTGCTCTGCTTTTGATGGGTGATAAATCCAATTAATTTCCCCAACTGTTTATTTCTGCCGGTGATGAGTGACCTCTCCTCATCTTTATCCTGACCCATGAGTTTTTTGTTGGATTTCCTCTCCCCTTGCCCAGCTGGGGAGGGGCTTTGAGGTCAAACCACCCCACTGGGATGTTTTTTGCTGCTGCCACTCAGGGAGCTGCCCCCAATGACTCAGTTGAGTTTATCTCAACATTTCTCACAGGACAAAAGCTGGGAACCCAACTGTGAAGCTTTTGGAGCTGCAGCTGAGTCATCTGTGGCCTGCACCTCATTTAAATGTCGTGCTCGGGGTGCCCCTTTTGTCACTGAACTTGTGACAAAACTCAGGCCTGGTGCTGAATGATTAACTGAAAAAAACCTCACAGATTTTCTCCTAAATTGATCACTAATTTCAGTCTGACTGAGCTTGTGAGTTGGGGTTTTTTTTTTGTTGTTTCTTTTTTGGTAACACTTGGAAATTTCAGTTGATGCCTTCAGCTGCAGGACTGAGCTTTGCAGCTGGGCATGGTCAGTTTGTCACCCACTCATGGAGCTTTATTCCTGTTTCCTGGCTGGATGAACTCTGGAACGAATCGAAACTGCACTCAGAGAGATCCAAACGATCCCTGTGAGTGGTTTAAGGAATATCCCAAGTGTGAGGCTGGGCACTGACTCTGCTTCCCCTTATTTTGAATGACCATCGGTGATGGTTGTTGAAAAATCGGAATAGTTTTTTGAAAAGTGAGGAGGAGCTTTCAAACCAGGGAGAAAATTCCCCAGAATTTCCCCTGGGATTAATCCCTGTGATGTGGAATTAAAAGGATAACAGAGCTCAGAGCCACTCAAAGACAGGTGAGATCTAAGATGTAAAACCCGCCTGCCCCAGCAGGATTGGGATAAATCCTTCACCTCTGCCTGTTGTTGTGCAAATCCCAGAGCCCTTCTCGCCCCAGCTCTTCCCCATCCTTACCCTGATTATTTCCACCCACCCCCGAGCCAGTTTTCCAGTTTGCTCCCAAGAATAATTCCATGGAAATAGCCAGTGCAGTTCCAGACTAATAAATATGGATTTTTACAGCAGCACTTGGTGAGGGGCTTTAAAAAAGGCCACACCTCCCACCCCAGTGCCTTTATCAATGGGAAAATTCCATGTACAGCGGGACATTTCTGATCACATTCCATATGAGATGCACAGGCCCTCAAATAAAAGCAAATATTAATATTTTTTCTGACAGCAGCCACCTAAATGATGCACATCGTAATTTGTTCAATTAGACACAAATGAATTGGAAAACCTCCTTAACCTGCAGCCCTCCAATATTTCCTGCTGGACTGGGAGAAGCATTTCATGGTGTTCACTGCACGGCTGAGTGGGGTGGGCTGAAATCCAGGCAGGAGCAATTCCAAATCCCAGCACGGCATTTTACACTTCAGAACACGGGGAACAAGCAAGTTAAAAATCCCAAATTTTACAGCTGGGCTGGAAGTACCAAATTGGAAAAAAAATTCATCTTGGTGAGAGCAGGGAGGGTGCAGAGCTCAGCAGACCCCACAGGAGGGAAGGAGGGATTCTCCCAGCCGCAAATCATTTGCAAATTTTTGAATGTTTAGGATCCTTCCACAGAATAACTGGGAATGAGGTTCGTGCTCCAACTCCCAGGTCACAAAGAGGCGGATTTGAATCATGGGATCAGGGAATGGTTTGGGTTAGAAGGGACATTGAAGCTTATCCAGATCCATGGGCAGGGACACCTTCCACTGTCCCAGGTGGCTCCAAGCCCCAGTGTCCAGCCCGGCCTGGGACACTGCCAGGGATCCAGGGGCCTCCACAACTTCCTCAAGATCCAAAGGATGAATTCTGGCCTTACATCCTTCACGATCCACAGGCACCTTTGGTGTACTTTTCTGTTAAAAAGAGAAGCTTTGGGGTGACCTCAGTGTGGCCTTACAGGGCCTGAAGGAGCTGCAGGAACCATGGAGGGAGACAATTGCCATGGGCTGGAGGGCCAGGACACAGGGAATGGCTTCCCAGTGCCAGAGGGCAGGGCTGGATGGGATCTTGGGCAGGAATTGTTCCCTGGGAGGGTGGGCAGGCCCTGGCACAGGGTGCCCAGAGCAGCTGTGGCTGCCCCTGGATCCCTGGCAGTGCCCAAGGCCAGGTTGGACATTGGGGCTTGGAGCAGCCTGGGACAGTGGGAGGTGTCCCTGCCATGGCAGGGGTGGGATGGGATGATCTCTAAGGTCCCTTTCCAACCCAACCCATTCCACGATTCCATGATCTCATCCTTGACACCTAACCTCATTGATAAGAACAATCGGAGGAGCTGATAACCCAAGCCCTGGTTTTGGGAGGGCTCCTGAACAACTCCTGGGAATGGTGATCATTTTGTGGCAGGTAGAGGCTCCACCTGTGACTCATTCCTGCAATGAAAAGCATTTGGTTGGACACCAGCAGGAATTTCCCCATGGAAAGGGAGGTCAGGCCTTGGAAAGAGCTGCCCAGGGAGGTTTGGAGTGCCCATCCCTGGAGGTGTCCAAGGAAGGCCTGGAGGTGGCACTCAGTGCTCTGGGCTGGGGACAAGGTGGGCATTGGGCACAGCTTGGCCTCGATGACCTTGGAACTCTTTTCCAATCTAAATTATTCCACAAAAAATGGGATTTAACCTAACTGGAGTGTCCACAATGCTGATCTTGGCACCCAGGGGCTGCAGGCTTTGGATTTAGGGACAGCTCCAAGTTTGGAAGAGCCTCCTCCTCCCATCTGCTCCCATAAACCCGGAGCTCGTGCCAGCACTGGAGCTCATTTTGCTGGAAAAGGCTCCTGTTCCTGCCAGAGCTGGGGGGGAACCTCTGGAGCTTTCAACTTCCACCTTTCCCAGTTCTCTGTTTTCTATTCCTGATAATTGGGATGCTCAGGAGCAGGCACCAAAGCCCTGGGACAGCGGACCCCACAAAAGGCCATCGTTCCCATTGTCGTTTTCCAGGGATATCTCAGGATGGGCGTTAAACTCAGAGCTTCAAATGCCAACCTGAGCCAAGCCAAACAAAACAGGAGACCTGGATTGCCCTCAGGAATTTCTCGGATCTTTCATTTTTGAGCCAAACCAAAAGAGATTTTCTAGGGGTTTCGCTTTGTGGGGCTTCTCTGGGGTTTTTTTAAGCCTCGGTTAAAATCTGAGCTTAAAATCTGAGTTGAAAAGTCTTTGCAGCTCCTCATCCCATGGTTTTCACAAAGGTGAAACGCGGGAAAGAGATCAACTGACGTCATCAGGAGCCACCTCAGCGGTATTCTGGGATCATCCCGGAGCTCCCTGTGATTCCCACATTTTGTAGATCCAGACTTTTGCCTGTTCCTTATCCATGTGCAGCAATACAAGGCGGATTTTTGCTTAAATCATGCTGAATTTGGGATAATTACAGGATTTGAGAACCGTCACATTCGTCTTGGGCAGAATAAAAAGCAGAGACGAAAAAAGAATTTAAAAATTTGGTGAATCGTTAAGAAATTCATTCTTTAACTTGATTTCCCTCCAATTTTTGTCTCAATCACTTTGAGTTGGAATAAATCCTTAAAAAAAAATTGGTGAAAAGGAGCTTCAAATGTGACAAAATTCCTCTGCAGGTTTTTAAGAGTAAATTAGTTTACTCTTAAATTCTCTTAATTACTTAATTACTCTTAAATTACTCTTAATTCATAGATTTCGGAGGGAAACCTCTCTCCCTGCTTGTCAGAAAGGCTGAAATCCTCTTCCAGAATAAAATAAAGGTGGAAAACTCGTCCATTTTGGAGGCCTCCAGAATTCCACTCCCAGAGTGGTGCATCCTGATGCTTTTATTCCTCCCATCCATTTGTTCTGATGATGTCAGAAATGCCTCCCTAAAGGGCCGAGTTATTTAAGAAAGGATTCTTATTTCCTGTTGGATGAGGATCTAGAGGGGTTTTATTGGGATTCTGAGCCTTGTAAAAATCCCGGCTTTTTCCAGACGGCTTCTGATCCATCTGGGGGGCCTCTGTTGGTGGGATTTTGTGAAAAGTTTGGCTTCCCCACCAAACCTGATACAAGAATTGGGCAATAAACACAACTTAATGGTTGTCTAGCCCATAAAACCGCCATAATTAATGCACAATTAATGCACCGTGGAGTTGTTTCATAAATTAATATTCACATGACACCAACCCCACGTGGAATATAAAGAAAAGCTGTTCCTGCTGCACGAGAAATGTGTGAAGCAAATAGGAACCACATTTCGAACGTGGAGGCCGTATTTCCTGGGGATCTCCATATGTCTCCTTAATTCCTCTCATGTTTCCATGATTATTTGCATTTAGTTCCTCTTTTTTTTCATCTCAGAACTGGTCCGAGTTCAGCTCTTGTAGAGCCAGAGACAAAACTGATAAATTTTAATACAGATAATAAATAAATTGATTTTATTGATAAATTGATAAATTTTAATACAGAAAATTTTCAGGTTTTTTGTCAGATTTCCAGCTGTTCGTTTGGGATTTCTCTCCTCTTTGGAGAGAAAGAGATGCAGAAAAAAGGAAGCTGGTGTGAAAGTGGTTTAGCTCCTTGGGCAGAGATTCATGAAGTAAATTTAGGATTAATTGACGGGATTTCAGTATTTAAAAATGCAAAAAATCACTAAAAATCTCCTCTGTTTTAACTGCCAGGGCCTGGAGTGACAGGATGAGGGGGAACGGCCTCAGGATGGAGGAGTGCAGGGTTAGATGGGATATTGGGAAGGAATTGTTCCCTGGGAGGGTGGGGAGGTGCTGGGATGGAATTCCCAGAGCAGCTGTGGCTGCCCCTGGATCCCTGGCAGTGCCCAAGGCCAGGCTGGACCCTGGGGCTTGGAGCAGCCTGGGACAGTGGGAGGGCTGGAACTGGATGATCTTCGAGGTCCATCCCAACCCACCCCATTCCATGATTCTTTGGAATTTACTGGGTTTTTCTCCAAACATGGCAATACCCGATCATGCATTTCCCAGTAACGCCTCCTGTTTGCTGTGCTCACCAGCACACGGAATTGTGTCTGCCAGGAATTCTTTGGATGTGGGAAGTTCCAAACTGCTCTCCAAGGAGAATTCACCCTTTGGTGGAGCAGCAGAAGCAATTCCCGGTCTCCAGAAGAAGCAGAATTTCAACAACATCAACACTGAGGAACTAAAAACCACTCCCCACCTGTTTATCTTGCAGGGGTGGAACTGGATGAGCTTTAAGGTCCCTTCCACCCCAAACCATCCATGATTTTATGATTATTCCGTGACAGAGATTTTTTTCAGTGTCAGGTCTTAGCTACAATAAATTTCCTGGGGAGTATTAATTTTGGAAGGCTCAGGAAGAGAACCAGCAACAAGAATAAAACACAGAACCAGGAAAATCCAGGGGAGAGAATGTAAAAGAAAAATATAAACAAAATTAATGTGTGCACCACATCTTTCCTCCGTTCCTTTGCGTTGCCTCTGGCTCAGGCCCACCCAGAAGAGTCTAAATATTGATTAATGCCTCATCCCTAAAAATAGGATGAGCTGCAAAGAGATTTCCATCCTGCCAGGCCTGGTTCTAGCACAAGGCACAGGAAAACTTACCGGGTCGGGGCGGTCAGCCTGAAATCTGCTTTTAAAACAACAATTTCAATGAGAACACGAAACAACGTGAAACAACACGCTGGGGTTCTGTTCCCGGAGCCAGATTTTCCATGCAGAAAGTGGGAAAGGTGCAAATCCAACCTGGTTGGAAGATTACAATCTGTGGCCTCGTCGGGATGTCGGAATATGCTTTGAACTCGGCGTCGGCCTCTTCCCACGTTCGCCTGCTCCCTTCCACAAGGACGGCCGCCACCAAGACAATACCCCACAAATCACTGGTGTTTCAAGGCACTGAAGAGGGGGAAGAAAAAGCGGGAGAAGAAAGAGGGAGGGGGGCAGGGAGAGGATATTTGGTCTGCTCTTAATTAAAAGCGGCTGATGACATCGGCTGATTTGTCTGCGGCGCTTCTGAGCTGTACCCGGTGCTGCTTACACTTGACAGCTGGACATTCTTTCCTGCCTGCATTGTCTGAACTCCGGCCAATGGCACAATCATGAAATCTTTGAGAGTGGGTTTGGAAATACAAAATTGACCTTTCTCTCCGAGACAAGAAGAGAGGTAGGGAAGGAATAACTGCACGTTACATCGGAGAGGTTGGGATTTATTGGGCTGTGCGTTCTGTGTTGCAAAACAGTGCCTCCGGTCGTTTTTGGGTTGGTTATTAAGAGGTTTTTTGTTTCCTCACATCTGCTGAAAAAAAGAAATCATCATCCTCTGACCTTTTCCTCCCAGAAGAAGTCTGGTTTGGGGAGGGAATGAACCGGAGCATCCCTGTATTCCCGCCCTGGGAGTGGGATGCAGAGGATCCCACTGGGCTGCAGGGCTTTGCTCTGAACTGGATCATTGGGAGAATAAAAACTCTAAATTAAGGAAGGCAGAAGGGTTAAACATGAGATCTCCGAATCCAGCTCTCAGTCTGTCATGAACTGAGAAGCTGGAAAATCTTTGTCAAAGCCAAACATGTCCTGGACACTCCAGAAGTTCTCTCTAAACCCCCTCTTCACCCTCCAAAATCGACAGCTCATTACAAATGGAAACGCTTCCCTAAAAAGGAGAGAAAAAGAACATTATCTTTGTCTCATCCCCGAAGTTTGAACTAAACCACAGAACTGATTTGACCCAGATATCTCCAGCTGGGCCCTGGACCTGCCTGCAGGGGTTTGGTTCCAGCTTTGTTCAGATGATGCTGCTGTTATTCACCAGGCCTGGGGTGCTGCTGCTTCAGCCGAGTGGCCAGAGCTGCTTTTTGTTCTCTGGACTGGAGCTTGGGCTGAAATCACACACAGTATAAACAGGAAGGATATATTTAGCTCCTGCAGCTTGCTTGTAGTGGGAAATCTTTGCTTTAAAGTCCTGCAGTCATCTTAAAAAAACGTACCCAGCTCTCAGGGTTACCCTCGAGCTGGAGGAATCGTCCTGCAGTGGTGCCTCCACTCCACTTCTTGTTGTATTTTATGTGGAGATCGGCTTGAGTTACCAGCTTTGGTTGATTTGTTAATTTAAATATAGGAAGAAAAAAACCTATGACCTTGAAATATAGGAATAAAAATAGGAAAAAAACCCTAAATTCTTAGATTTTGTTAGCCAGGTTTGGTAGTGCTGATCTGTCCTTAAATTAAGTTAAACTCCAAGACAAAAATTCCTGCATTGAATATTCAAGTGCCTTCCTCCTCTACCCTTTTTCTGGAAGGAGAGAGGGCCAAAGATATGGAAAACCACATTGCACAAGCCCAAATGTATCCCAGCAATGTCCCAGCAATGCTGGGAAGGCTCCGAGGCAGAGCAGAGCAGAGTCCCTGCCCCACAGATCCTCCTGTGCGATTTTCAGAACTGCCCATCATTGGCCTGAATGAAATCAACTGGAGTTTTTCCCTAATTTACTTTTAGTCTAGACCAAGGAAAAAATGTCCAAAAATTTCACTCCTATTCTAAAGTTTTAGGTTTTGCAATTATTCAATCAACTTGAGATCTTGGTGAGGATGAATCAGATTTCTCTGAGGTAAAAGTTTGCCAATTTTCACGAATCTCCTGTTTTTGGTCTCATTTTCCTCAGAGCCTCAAAAAGCCCCCAGTGAAGATTCCCTGATGGAACACCTGGGAGGCTCCACATTTGCTGGGAAGGATGATTTACACGGAGCACAAGGACTGGGATCTTTCCCAAGGTGGATGGCTCCTGGTGCCATCCATGGATTTTTGTTTTATTCCTGCCAGAGCTGTCCTGATCCATCTGTAAGTTTTCCACCCAAGAGATTTGGACTTACTTCTTTCTCTCCTTTTTCTCTCTTTCCCTTCGAGTCATTCCTTGGACACCTCCAGGAACGGAGACTCCAAACCTCCCTGAGCAGCCCCTTCCAAGGCCTGACCACCCTTTCCATGGAGAAATTCTTCTTGTCCCTTTTAATCTCTAGTCTGGCTTCAGATTCTGATTCTCCCTCTCTTCCTCAGGAGGAATATTAGGAATAGTTCGGAACTAAATCACAATAAATCAACACTAATTTAGAACTGCTCCCAACCAGTGTCATGAAAAACAAATCCAAGGTCAACAAACAGCCCCCAATTCCATGCTGCCAGCAGGCACCATGTGCCATTCCAGCTGGGAATCTCATCCATGTAAGGGAGTGTGGATTCACACCACAGTTATGCCCCGAGCAGGTGGGCCCGATGAGCAACGGGATGAGTCAATCCACGTGGGGTTCAAGGGGATTCCCTGGATAGCACTGAATCATCCATCACCAATCCCGGGAAATAATTCCCACAGCTGGGAGCAAACAGTTAAGGCAGAAAAGGGAGGATTTGGGGTCAGCATTCATCTCCTGGGCCACTGCTGAGTCACAGCCTGGATTGAAGGGGAGACAGGGATGTCACAGCGGGATGTGCTCAGCCAGGCAAGGAATCAAAGGCAGGATCAGATCCCAGCTCGGGATATTTATTGGGAGTTGCTGATTGTGTTTGTGTTGTCCCCTGTGAGGAGCTCACACAATCAGCAGGGCCGGCCTCGCTCATCAGCACCTCCGAGGGGACACGCGTGGACAGGGAAACGAGGGCCTGGGAGAAGCCCTGGGGAAGCCATGGTTAGCCATGGAATCACAGAATGTGATTCCGTGGGCAGGGACACCTCCCACTGTCCCAGGCTGCTCCAAGCCCCAGTGTCCAACCTGGCCTTGGGCACTGCCAGGGATCCAGGGGCAGCCACAGCTGCTCTGGGCACCCTGTGCCAGGGCCTGCCCACCCTCCCAGGGAACAATTCCTGCCCAAGATCCCATCCAGCCCTGCCCTCTGGCAGTTTAAAACCGTTCCCCCTTATCCTGTCACTGTTTATCCCGACAAAAAATCCCTCTCCCTCCTTTTTCAACCCTCTTTAGGCCCTGCAAGGAGCTCTATGGTCTCCCAAGGGCCATCTCTTCTCCAGGGAAACACCCCCCAGCTCTCCCAGTCCATACATTTACATCCCAAATGAGTTAAAACACCTCGGTTTGGTTTGTTTCCTTCCTTTTCCAAGCAAGGAGGGTGAAAACAAGGAGAGGAACATGGGGAAGAAGTTTATGACTCCCAGTGTCCCACACAGGGGAAGACGTGGCCTGGGCCCGTGCAGGGAAACCTTTGCTGGCCAAATTCCCACCTCAGCTCCACAGGGATAGCTCAGGATGGGCTTCAAATCCATGGGATGTGCTGGGCTCACAGGATTGGGGGTTAGTGAAGGGACAGCAGCAGACAGAGGGAAAATTCCATTTCCTGGGAATTCTATCGTTAGCTGATTCCCCAGGATCCATGATCAAAGGCCCGCTTGGAACACCCGGCCCAACCAGGTGAACTGAGGGGATTTGCCCTTTTTCCCCTGGTTTTCTGCTCCTCGCATGGATAAACCCCCATTAGGCTGAGCTCAACGACCCAATCCAAACCAGAAATGTGCGGGTTTGGGTTTAATTTTATTAAATCAGCTCCTTCAGCTCCTTTAGGCCTCTGCCAGTTTACACCAGCGAGGATGTGGTGTGAGCCCCGTAAGAACTCGCTCCTAAATGCAAACACATTTCCTGCTAAAAGCTCACAATCTGAGGGGCAAACTCACACAGAATCCCTAAAATCTCCTGGTTCATCCCAGAAAACCAAGGTTTTAACCATGGAATCTGAAGAAATCAAAAGTGCGTATTTTTAGCTGAGTTGGATTCCCGTGTTCCCGGTTTTCAGGAGTATTAGATCAACACCTGTTAGTTTTGCTCCAGTCATCATTTCCAGCAGAAAATCGATTGTTTCAGGGGTTTTATAACTCATAAAACTTTTATAAAGTTGAGGGAAAAGCTGATTTTTCAGACCTCAGCGCTGTCGTATTTTTATCTGCAACACATAGAGAATCATGGCTGTAACAGCTTTGATTGTTTTTAGGAGGAGGAAGAACTGCAAATACGATCCAAAATCAAAGTATTTAAACAGAAATTTTACACAAAAAAATCTGGGCACCCTTCACCGAATACCTGTCAATTGACAGCAAATAAAACCAGAACCAGACAGTGGGGAAATTCTCATCCTTCATTTCCAAAACTTGAGCTCATCCTGAAGCCCATCCTTGCTGCAAAAGGCGTTGGAGCGTGGATGTAACTCTTGGAAAAGGATTTCCTGCTGTGAAGGCAGGATTTGGCCCCCTCAGCTCATTCCCAATGCTCCTGGAATTACTCATGGGCATAAATATTTGGGAGAGTGGGGCCTCAGTGAGGAGCTGTGGCTATATGAGGCATAAAATGATTCCAAAGGATGCCATCCGAGAGGAAAATGCTCCCAGACTCGCTGTCTCCAGCGGGGAGCCGGGACCAACACGGGGTAGGAGCCAAGTGCGTGCCCATGGCACGAGGTCACAGCTCCAAGGGGTTGGATTCTCCTGGGAATGCATCTCCAGATGAAGCCTGGGAGGGAAAAAGAACTTCCATGGCTGACAGCAGCTGGCAGAGGAATAAAAACTTCTTTCACCCTGCTCCATCCGTGTTTGCAAAAATAGGATGGAGCTTCTCCGGGGCTGGAGGGACAAGACAAGGGGCAATGGGTTCAGACTGCCAGAGAGTAGGATTAGATGGGATATCGGGAAGGAATTGTTCCCTGGGAGGGAGGGGAAGGACTGGGATGGAATTCCCAGAGCAGCTGTGGCTGCCCCTGGATCCCTGGCAGTGCCCAAGGCCAGACTGGACATTGGGGCTTGGAGCAGCCTGGGACAGTGGGAGGTGTCCCTGCCCATGGCAGGGGTGGCACTGGGTGGGATTTAGGATCCCTCCCAACCCAAACCATTCCATGATTCCATGATATCTCTCTGCTATGTGGTTCTCCAGTGTTGGGGTGGGAGCTGGGACTTTTAATCCCTTTTGTTGTCATTTGTCCTTTCCATTCCCTACCGAACCAGACTTCTCCACGTGAGTGCAAAGCTTTTGGAATTTTTAACGCTGAGGAAAAATCCTCTTTCCTGTTCCTAATGTGTAAAATCCCAGGCTGGGATCCCTGGCTTTCGACTGGAATTGTGAACAACATTTTGGATCCCAGGAAAAACTCTTGACCTAAAAAAATAACAGAGGTGTTTCTGGGCACTGCTCTTCTCCATGTTGGGAGCTGCCAATCCCAAATCCCACCCCCTGAGCTGATTCCTGGAGGGCTGTGGGGGACTCACTCCAATTTCCTTCCATTGGAGATGCTTTTCCCAGGAAAACAGCCACTGCTGTGCTGTTTGTGGGAGTTAGGCTGCAGCCGGGAGGGTGTCACAGCTCCCCAGCCTCCCATTCCAGCTAAAAACACTTCCTGACTCCTCCCAGCTGGAATTTGCCTCCGGTTGTTTTGGTTAATTTGAAGGAAATTTGGTTAATTTGAAGAAAATTGGTGGCGGAGACTTCCAGGAAGCGAAGGTGGAGAAGTTTCCAGCCTGATCCCTCCATGCCTGTTCCTCCAAAGCAATTTCTTCCCACTTTTAGCTCTGCCAGTGGATCCAGTGGCTCATCCTCATGGCATTCCGAGCTTGGAAAAGCCAAAGAGCATTCAGGGCTGCTGAAAAACAGGGAATGTTCAATGGGTTGAGCTGAACGGAGCAATGCCAAGGGAGAATTTATTTCGCTGTATTATCCCAAAATTTAAGATCCCTGCTTCCCTTCTGGAGCAGCAATTCCAAGCTGCAGGGATTGGGGAGCGTGTGTGGATGTGTGTGAGGAGGAGAGCACCACGGGGATCCGTGTTGGTGCAGTTTTCCATTCCCAATGGAAAAGAAAACCTGATCTTGCTTGCACGTCAAAATTAAATATCCCAGTTTTCCTTAAGGGAATTTGCTGGGTTGTACACTGGGAAAGAGCTTTTAATTCAGGGGGCTTTTGTTGGTTTTTTTTTTAAATTTTTAAGTTGAAAATATCTTGGAAGAGAGCTGGGCTTTGGTGGGAAACCATTTGGGATGGGAGAGGGAAGCAGCAAGGTGAGAGGGAAGAAAAAGAAATCCAAGAGCAAAACCAAACAGGAGAAATCCAAGAGGAAAACCAAAACGGGGATTTTCAGCTCCTGTGTGTGCCCAACTATTTTTATCCCAGGAGGAAGCTGCATTTTCTTTCCCTCTGCTCTCCTCCTGGGATTTCCAGGATCCATCCGAGCACCTGGATTTTCCCCGAGCCTGATGTGTTCTGCCTCCAGGACAGGACAAACCTGGCAGCTGTTTCACTGGAAGCAGAACAGGAGCACAGCTGGATCCACACACTTCCAGGGGCACCGGAGGGATGTCATTTATTCCTTTTCCTTAGGATTTTGCTGGCAGGGCTGGCTGCTTTCTTCTGGACCTCCAGACAGCGGGAAAAGTGGCTTTCCCCCTTTTTTTGGATCCTTTCTCCTCACACTTCGGTTGCTCCTGTTGTAATTTGGAGAAAACGTCTCTTTTCCCCTCTTTTTTTCTTTCCGGAGGCTGTGAGGCAAAGGAAAATTTGGCTGGAGTGAGGTGTCCTGAAAGGGGAAATAAAGTGAGGCACCAAAACCGGACTTCCAAGTATTTTTCCATTTGCAGAGCAGCAGAGCCAGGAAGGAAAAGCCACATCCCAACGTCTCCGAGGCCAGTGGGATGAAAGATCTGTGTGAGGAACCCAAACTCATCACTCCTCCCCTCCTAATTATGATTGTTAATGATCTAATTTTATATTGATACAAAATTTCTGTGCGCTGGATCCGCTCTGTCCAAGCCCAGATCAAAGGGATGATCCTTGCCTGATATTTCATGCCAAAACAAAGCATAACAACCATTCTAGACTTAAAACTGGTTCTAAGTCTAAGTCTAGACTGCTCAGAAAAGTGTTCTTTTCACAGAAGAATTAAGAGGGCTGAAGAAAATTTCAATTCTTTGGCTCTGCAGCCCCAGATGATTCAATATCAAAGAGAAAATCACCACCAATTTTGGCATCAGGATCTCTAAATTTAGGCTGAGGTGCTGGAAAATATAAAAACCGTTGTAATCACAACTGTAAAAGGAAAAAGAAAAAGGTCTTTGGAGATTGAACTTGGCTGGAAATGAAACAGAAGGAGTAGAACACAAAAGAAAGGAATTCAAAATGGGAAAGCTTGAGGAAAACTCCTTCAAATTTGGGTGGCCAAGACCAAGTGAGGAGAAATCCACAGGAATTTTCCATAAAATACAGAATTTCCATCAGACCTTTTTTGTCAGTTCCCTAAAGACCCGATGAATTGCTGCGAACACACCAGTAGGAATTTGTGATCCCAAAGGAAAAAGAATTCCTGATTCCTGTTCACTTGCTGAGAGAAGGACGGGCACCATGCAATGAATTCCTGAAGAAAACAGTGAATTCCTGAGGAAAACAGCGAATTCCAGTCACTGCCTCCATCGGAGACCAAGGGACCAGAAAACGCTCCGTGCCTTTTGTCCCTTAATTCATTCTATTAAGTTAATCATGATGAACTCTCAGAGAATAATCCCATTTCTCTTCAAAAAATCGGATTTAGGATAATGCCCAGAGTGAAGCCAAGGCTGCTGAGCTGGGGAATGGCTCTGCATGTCAAAGGATGAACAATAATCTCTTTACAGGGGCAATTCCCAGACATTGGGGGATTGCCTGGATGCAGCTGTTCCCTGCAGCAGGACTTTTTCCTATTTTTAATTCTGCTTCATTGCTCTTTTAGGTCACTGTCCTAACTGCAGAAGCCAGAAATCCCACTGTCTCCATTCCCAAAAAAACCCCTTTTCGGAGTGTTTCTTCCTGCTTGAAATAAGGTGAATATTTTCAAGAGAAAATCACGGAATATCCTGAGGGGAAGGGATCTTGGAATCCATCTCCAGGCCCTGCCCAGACCCCCCAACAATCCCCCCCGGGCATCCCTGGCAGCGCTGTCCAAACGCTCCTGGAGCTCTGGCAGCCTCGGGGCCGTGCCCATTCCCTGGGGAGCCTGGGCAGTGCCCAGCACCCTCTGGGGGAAGAACCTTTCCCTAAAATCCAACTTAAATCCCCCTGGCCCAGCTCCAGCCGCTCCCTGGGTGCTGTCCCTGTCCCAGGGAGCAGAGATCGGAGCTGGCCCAGGAAAAACAGGTTCCTGTACTCCAGACGGGTGTGGACACCAGCCCCACTCTGAGGTCGCTGCAATTTTGTCCCTGAGGAGTTCGGTGGGAGAAAATGAGTGTGAGGTCCCTCAGAGGGTGAGGGTGGAAGGGGCAGCTGGTGCCACACGCCAGGAGGGGCTCACAGGTGTTCCTGCTCTCGTTCTTTCCCTCCCATGCCCAGTTCCTTGGAGGGGACACTGGTGGCAGCTCCGGGTTTGCCTGCAAACTCTGTGAGCCCAGGAGCTCTTCCCAACAGCCCCATCCCACAGAATTCCTGCTTCAGGATCAATGCAGATGCCCCTGTCCTGCGGGAGACACTTCAGAGAATCCCAGACTGGTTTGGGATGGAAGGGACCTCAAAGCCCATCCAGTCCCACCCCTGCCATAGCAGGGACACCTCCCACTGTCCCAGGCTGCTCCAAGCCCCAGTGTCCAGCCTGGCCTTGGGCACTGCCAGGGATCCAGGGGCAGCCACAGCTGCTCTGGGCACCCTGTGCCAGGGCCTGCCCACCCTCCCAGGGAACAATTCCTGCCCAAGATCCCATGCAAACCCACTCTCTGTCAATTTGAAGCCATTCCCCCTTTTCCTGGCACTCCAGTTCCTGATGCAGAATCCCTCTCTGGCTTCCTTGGAGCCCCTTCAGCCCCCGGAAGGTGCTGTGGGGTCTCCACACATCCTTCTCTTCTCCAAGGCTGCCAGAGCTCCAGGAGCGTTTGGACAGCGCTGCCAGGGATGCCCGGGGGGGATTGTTGGGGGGTCTGTGCAGGGCCAGGGCTGGGACTGGGTGATCCCTGTGGGTTTATTCCCACTCAGGACATTCCCAGATTCCACCCATGAATTAATTTCCTGGTTTACTTGCTCCTTAGGGTAAAAATTAATTTTTTTTTTGGTTTATTCTGTCCCTCGCTCTCTGCCTTGATAACGTGGCTGAAGATAAGAGCAGAGGAGCATCCCTTCAGCTGCTCAGGGCTGCCACACAATCCCAACTCTTCCTCGCCCCCTCCCAGAGGTTTTTATTTAAAAACAAACATGAAAAGCCAAAGGAAAAATCAGTCCAGAACAGCAAAACCCTCCCTTTTGACTCAGAGTGTGACTCCTTCTTCCAGAGGGACTTTTCCCAGGATGGTCCCCATTGGTCTTTCCCCTCACGCCACCCCACTCCTCCCTGTCAGCTCCTGGGGCTCTCCCAGGGTTGTCACCCCCGGGGGATGGACGTGGTGAGCTCATGGAGACGTCAGCCAGGCCTTCATCTTCCAGTTTGGAACCCAATATAAGGCCAGGCTCCAGCGGCTCCCAGGGCAGGAGCAGGAGGGCTGGAAGGGAGGGAAGGGCAGGAAAAGCCTGCAGGGAAGGAGTTCAGAGAGTTCAGGAAGGGTCACATTAACTTGTAGGGTCACTCCTTAGGAATTTTAAATTTTAATTTTTTTTTTCCCAGATTTGTCCTATTTCTTTCCTCTTTTTTCCTGTCTTTTCCTATTTTTTTCCACTTTGCCCTACTGGGAATTTATCTGCCCTCACCTTTCCCTCTCAGCTGCTGGTGTGGTGAAGATTTACATCCATGAGGAACTGGAAAAACCCTGTGGGGGTGTTCAGCCTGGAGAAGAGAAGGCTCCAGGGAGACCTCATCCCAAATGGGAGATCCTCCCCTGGAATACTTCTCTTGTCCCCTGAAATACTTCCCTGTGGGCACTGGGAGCTGAACACTTCCCTCAAAGCACAGCCCTGTGGTGGCCTCACAGATTTCTTGGGAAGCAGAGCCGGAACCCTTTGGAAAATTCCATTTTTTAAATCTAAGAGCATTTTCTGTTCTGTTCTGTCGGGTGGGTCCCGAACACGACAATTTAATTAAAGCTTCTCTTGCGTGTTCAGGATCACCCTGAGGTGCCTATTCCCGGATATTCCCAAATTCTCCTCTCCAGGCCATGGAAGATTTGGCCAAGAGGAGAAGCAGCTGCTCCCAGCCCCAGACAGAGCCCACATTCTTGCAGGGAGCCCTGAGCCTGTCCAAGAACCGGAGGGAGGAGAAACGAGAACCTGTTGCTATCCCAAAATGGAGCTGTTTGCCTTGGAATGGGAAGCTGAGTCATCTCTCCTGCTCCTTCGGGCTCTCCAGCTGTCGGATTTGCTGCTTCATTTGTTCCATTTCCTTCCCTACCTTCTTTTCCACGCTCTCAAACATCAAATTTGAGCTTTCCACGGTGACATCAGCAGTTCCACAAGGTCCAGGACTCCTCGTTTTTGGAAGGGGGGGGTGATGCTTTCCAGCAATATCCTCATGCCCGTGGGACGCATGGAAATACTCATGGA
The DNA here is from genome assembly GCA_013397865.1 of Struthidea cinerea. Classification (NCBI taxonomy): domain Eukaryota; kingdom Metazoa; phylum Chordata; class Aves; order Passeriformes; family Corcoracidae; genus Struthidea; species Struthidea cinerea. The sequence goes on from VZTI01001768.1 coordinate 35,506, forward strand.
AAAAATCCTTTTTAAGCATCCCAAAACCGGCTCTCACCTTCCCTCCCTCTTTCCCCGCAACTCCTGCTGTTCTAATTTCGAGGTGATTAGAGGTTCCTTTATGTTCCAGGGGATTTTATCCATGCTGTTCCCACTCTATCAGGCGTTTAGGGAAGTGTTGGGAGGCTGAAGGTCTTGGCATTGGTGTTGGATGTGACTCACGAGCTGGAGGTGGGCAGGTGACATCACCAGCAAAGGGAAACAAGGATTTCAAGGGTTCAAGGACTTCAATTTAAAGGAATAAAATATCCAGACACAGAGTATTAGCAGGAAAATTTGCCTCTGTCGAAGCCCAGAGAGAATAAATTATATCCTTCTGCTTCCTTCAGCCACCGGGTTCTTGTCAGGCTGGAAAAAAAATCGGAGAAGCCAAGGGAAAAAAAAAAAGGGAAAAGCAAAAGAACCCAGCTGGCTTTGACAGAAACGCAGCCATTACCTCAGTGAGCTTCACAGGAGGGCTTTGAAAGCAGACAAATTTTCTGGGTCCTGTCCCAGATTCCCAGATTTGGATTTCTTTTCCGTAAAGATGGGGAGAGAAGTGGAGTTAGACAAAACAAAAGTGGTTTTAGTAGCCGAACAGGAGGAGCAGCAGGAGCAGCGCTGAGCCCCCCAGGGACTGAGCTGCTCCTCTTTTGCCTTGTCACGGGCAGAAATCCCAGCTCTGCTTTGTATCCCGGTCCCAGGGATTGAGGTTTGAGGTTGGAATTCCAGCATTCCCATCCGGCTGGCCCTGCTGAAGAGAAGGGGGAAGCAGGATCCTTGAAGCCTCATCCCTGGCATGGCTTAGGGCCAGGCTCTGAGCAACCTGGGATAGTGGAAGGTGTCTCTGGAGGGGTTTTGGAATGGGATGAGCTTTAAAATCCATTCCAACCCAAACTGTTCCATGATTCCATGAACTCTGAGCCCATGGACACGAGGATTCCTGGGGAGTAACGTAAGGTGTCAAGATCTTCCCCAGGAGCCCAGAAAACATGGAAAAAAATGATGCCGGGTGAATGTAAAGGCAGTTCTTCACCCTGGAGCACGGCAGCAAAAAGTCTTTGGGAAAACCTCCCATTCCTCCTTCAGGAATGGCCTTTAGGTGAAGGAAGGCAGAGCTGGATGGGATTTTGGGAAGAAATTCCTTGCTGGGAGGGTTTTGAGGCCCTGGCACAGGCTGCCCAGAGAAGCTGTGGTCTCTTCATCCTCGGAAGTCTCTAAGGCCAGGCTGGATGGGGCTCAGAAACCTGATTTAGGGGAAGGTTTCTAAACCTAAAAACCCTAAAACATGGTGGAACACAAACCAGGATCTTTCCAGGCAACTTCCCAAGTGTTGTGCCTGGTTCCTTGAAGGTGTTGGACAGGAAAGCAAGAGGGAATGGTCTGAACTCTGCTTTTATTGCTGGTTTGGTGCCCACAAACCATGGCCTGAAGCACCCACAGACACAAGGGGCAGATCCAGGCACACAAAACTCAAGCCAGACCTCGCTCAGGGTGAGCTGCACCTGGGATGTGTCCCCTGCACCCCTCCCCGGGGTGTCCTTTGCAGCTGTCACACCCCCAGCAGCGAGTGAAGGTGACAAACGGCTCCTCAAAGTGACAAAAAATCAGTTTTGCTGATGCTTTCCTGCCCAAAACTCGGCTCAATTCCCCGCCTTAAGGAGGAGAAAACAGGGAACGAGCATCCAGGAAGATTTGGGGTGTCCCCAAGCCCGGGTCCAGCAGGTGACCGTGGGCTCACTGATTTGGGCTCCTCTCCGTGCCACCTTTCCGCTCTGAGTTTTTCTGAGCTCCGGCACAAAAATGCCTCCCATGAAAGGCCCTTTCACCTTTCTTGTCGCCTTTTCTCTCCCCACAGCGCAGCCACAGCTGGTGGCAGCCAAAGGAGATTGCTACAGCTCCTCTCAGCTGAGGTTTGGGGGAAAAAAACCCAAAAGCACAAAACCCCAAACCTCCAAAAAACTCCCGTGCAGAGCAAGGGTTGAGCTGCGCTGTTCTCACGGGGGGGAGGAGGAGAGGAAAACACTCTTAGTGCAGCAGTTTTGCAGCTATTGCCAGGATTTGGAGGAGAAAGCTCTAAGACCTGTTGAAATCTCCTTGGTTTTTATGGCTGGCACCTGGATTTTCACCCTATCACCTGCCCAGGTGGAGCTTGGCTTAAAGAGAGCTGATCCTGCTCCTCTGGGCTCCCGAGGAAAGGGGATCCTGCAGAAGATTGGGGTTTTTTTCCTCCTGTGTTTTGTACTAAATTTATCTCCAAGCTTTGAGCACTGGCCTAACCCATCCTGGGTGCTCTCAGGCCTTCATTTCATGTTCCCGTCCCTGTTTCCCAGCAGATTAGGGATTGGATGTCAGGGAGGAATTCCTCCCTGTGAGAGTGGTGAGGTCCTGGCACGGAGAAACTGTGGCTGCCTCATCCCTGGAAGTGTCCAAGAGCAGCTTGGACAGGGCTTGGAGCAGCCTGGGACAGCGGGAGGTGCCCCTGGGGGACTGGATGAGCTTAAAGGTCCCTTCCAACCCTCCAAACCATCCTATGACATCACCCCGCTATGTGATGTTTTTAATTGGCCAGTTTTAGTTTGGATATCAAACCAAATATCTCCAAGGAGAGTTTGGAACCGACCCCCTCGCCCTCCTGCGCACCTGGATTCCCTCCCAGGCTGTTTTTGGGGTTGCTGAGGTGTCCTGCGGGCCTCCCCTACCTGCTCACCTCTGACAAGAACCGAAAGCAGAGGCTGCTTCCTGACCCTGCCACCGCCGAGCCCGAAGAAAAGAAACTCTCAGATGTTTCTGGGCAGCAGCTGCGCGTCAAAAATAGTCCCTGGCCAACAGCCCCGGTGCCCTGCGAGCACAGGAGGGGCTCTGCTCTCACAGCTACAGTTCTCACTTATTGGAAGTGAGCACTGAGTCCTTTTTCCATGATCGCTTACGAGTGGGAACTGAAACCTCTCGCTGCACAGACCTGTGTGTGACACCGAAGCCGTTCGCTGGTGATTCAGCCACTGTGGTGACGGACTCTGATCCTCAAAGGGCATTTTTTTCCTGGCTGGATGAGAATTTGTCGTTGTGTTTGGTGACCGGATTTGAAATTTTCTTGGGGGTGTTCAGCCTGGAGAGGAGAAGCTCCAGGGAGAGCTCAGAGCCCCTTCCAGGGCCTAAAGGGGCTCCAGGAGAGCTGGAGAGGGACTGGGGACAAGGCATGGAGGGACAGGACACAGGGAATGGCTTCCCAGTGCCAGAGGGCAGGGCTGGATGGGATATTGGGAAGGAACTGGGAGAGTGGGGATGGAATTCCCAGAGCAGCTGTGGCTGCCCCTGGATCCCTGGCAGTGCCCAAGGCCAGGCTGGTCCAACCTGGGACAGTGGAAGGTGTCCCTGCCCACTGCAGCTGGGACTGGGATGACCTTAAAGTCCCTCCCGTGATTCCAGTTTTTGCTGTGCCACACCAGGATTAAAGCCACGTTCCCAGGCACGTCTTAAACTCTGCATAATTAACGCTGAGCTTAACCACATCCAGCTTTGGGAGGACCTGGCTCTGCCCACCCCAGGCGTGCCAAGCTTTTGCATCCTGCCCAGAAAAAGGGACCAAACACGAACTGGGAATTCGGACAGAGCAGCCAGAGCCATCAGGAATTTCCCTGGAAGTGTTTTGAGCACTTCCAACCCTCTGCTTCCCAGATTATTTCACAGGCACGGTGACAAGCCCTTGAGACAAGGACAACAACACGTGTAAATCCCGGGAATTACAAGGCTTTGGGGAGGGATTCCGGTGTCCCAGCAGGAGGCTGCTCGCTCCCTTCTCTGTTAATCCCAGCCCAGCCAAGCTCAGGTGTCCCCGTGACACATTTCCAGCACCTCAGGTGGCCCTGTGACACATTTCCAGCACTATCCTGCCTCTTCCCAGCTGCTCCAGGGAAATATTTAGACCCCCACGCTCCTGGGAGGAATATCCGGGCAGTAAAATGTCACTCCTGTCCTCGCAGAAGGCTGAGCTGGCCTCACTGCTGCACACCCCCCCTGCCCCAGCCAGCAGGGGATTTTTCTTTTGGGTTTCACTCCTTGTCACAGCTTTTAGGGCATTGTAGGGCACGGTGAGTGTTGATTTTCCTCCCCCAGATGGTGGGAATTGTTCTTTTTCAGCCTCCCACTTGGCGTGGTTCCTTGCCAAGGCAAACCCAGGTGCTGCCGGGTTCTTGTCCGGGCTCCAGGCAGGAGCCTTCCCTCTGAGTCAGGAGAAACCCAATCCCCCCAGCACGCCTGGAATCGAGGCCGAGTTGCAAATTGCTCAGACAAGACATAAAATTGAGCTGCTGACCACGTCTGGTTGCTAAAGATCCCCGAGTGCTCCTTGCAGAGGCAGGAGCAGGAATCCACAGAACTTTCCAGTGCCTTCTGCCTGGAGTTCGCTCCTCCTCCACTGCTGGATGTTGATGTCATGGTGTCCTGTCTCCAGCAATTTGGGATGGATCCGCTTAGGAGTGGAGAAATAGCCTTTTAAGGGTATCGGTCATCATTCCCTACCTTCCCGTTCCAGGCAAAGCCAGGCCTTTCCTGAATTGCTCAGGCACTGGGAACAGGAGTTGAGGCCAGGAAGTCTCAGCCTGAAGTGATCTCTGGAGCATCAGGCACAGTGTCCCAGGATTATTGAGGCTGGAAGAGCCCTCCAGGACCATCCAGTGCCACCCCAGCAGCACCAGCATCACCCCAAACCCTGTCCCCAAGGGCCACATCCAGACTCCTCCTGAGCACTCCCAGAGACAGTGACTCCACCACTCCCTGGGCAGCTCATTCCAAGGCCTCACCGCTCTTCCAGGGAAATTTTCTTTCCAAAACTGATGCCTTAACTGTCTTCTTAGAAACAGAGACTAGACAGAATAAAGAAATAAAGGTAGGTATTTATTTGGAAGGCCTTCAAAGGCACACCCTGGGAGCCAGAGGCTACTGACAAGATGGACCCCAAGATGGACCACAGGTCACGAGTTCCTCACACTTTTATAGGTTTGGTTCATTTACATATCAGGGTCAATTCTCCAATTAAAGCTTCAGTTAATGATGTAATTTCCCCAGGCTTACCCCCCCTTTAGAGTCTTTGGTTTACACAGTTTGGGCCTAGGACGGTCCGAGTGTCCTTGGAGAGCAGGCCTGGAGAGGCTTTGTTGTGTCTAACTAGCATGAGAGAGCAGAAATTAACAGGCTACCAGAAACCTCAGAGCTACACACTAAATAGTACAGATCCCGAAAGAATACAAAAGTTAAAACCTAAGGCATCAAATCTCCAACCTGAGCCTCCCCTGGTGCAATTTGAGGCCATTTCCTCTCCTCCTTTCCCTTGGGACACGGCAGCAGAGCCCGACCCCCCCTCACTGCCCCTCCTGTCAGGGAGTTGTGGGGAGTAATGAGGTCCCCCCTGAGCCTCCTCTGCTCCAGGCTGAGCCCCTTTCCCAGCTCCCTGAGCTGCTCCAGCCCCAGGATGTGTTTTCCAGCCCCTTTCCCATCTCCATTCCCTCCTCTGGACATGCTCCAGCCCCTCAGTGCTGTCCCCACTGTCCCAGCCACCCCGCTGCCCTTCAGCCAAGCCCTTCCTGAGTAACTCCCTGAGCTTTAACCCCACAGCCTGACCCCAAAAGGTGCCAGGCTCCATCTCTGGCTGGGTCTCTCCACAGACTATGGAGAAATCCCATGGTTTTTAAGCCGGGATCCACATGGATAAGACAACAAACTCCTATTTGCCAACAACGTGAGTCCTGCTCTCCTCAGCAAAGGGAGAGAAGCTGGAGGAGACCTCCGTGGGATGAGCTGAGAAGGACACAAAATTCCAACAGTGTCCTAGGGAAAGCCTTGTCCCGTTTTCCCACTTCAGTCCCTCTTGACCCCACTCTGGAGTGTCACCGTGGTGGCATTTGCTCTTGGCCTTGTCACTGGCCCGAAAACTCAAATATTAAAGGGGCTTTTTTTTGGTTTCCTCTCTAGAAAAAAGAGGAGAGGAGAGGAGAGGAGAGGAGAGGAGACCTATAGCTGAGAAGCAGAATTTGTCCAGCAATCAAGGCAAAGTTTTAACAGATTTTATGTGATCTGAATGAAGCAATTACATATTTAAAGGGAGTTTCTCTGTTAGAGTAAGCCAGACTGTGTTTCTCTTGAGAATCCCTCAAGTTTTCAGTCTATGTATTCTACATGTGCTGTACGATTTTGCACCATACAGGAGCCAAGCTACAAATTCTTCTATCAGTTATCTGTGTGGAATTACGGCGTGTGAGGCTACCTACTCTTTTGGGATTTTATCCATTCAAGAAGAGAAAATGTATTCATAAAATCTAGTCACCTAGTAACAATGAGGAAGTACTATCTGTGTATAGAAAGCAGATTAGGCTGGGGTCGGTGACTTTATGACAGCTATTCCAGCACATTTTATTTAAAAGGCAAAATGCCAGAGATTTAATNAGAAGAGAAGAGAAGAGAAGAGAAGAGAAGAGAAGAGAAGAGAAGAGAAGAGAATAAAGATGCCTTTCCACAGATATTCCGTGCATCTGGCTACCTCCCCACGAGTTCCAGGAAATCGGTTGGCTGCCACTTCACACAGCTGGGAACACTTTGGAGCAGAAGTAGCCGGGGTGCTGATCCTGGTTGGAATGAGGAGGGTGAGGGATGGGATGGATGGAATAACAACTGTCTGGTGTCCCCCCAGGAGTGTCGGGAATGAGCCTTCCCCTTTCCCGAGCGCTGCAGACTGGCTGGGGATGGATAATTCTGCTTCCCAGCCCTCTGAAGCATCAAAGAAATCCCAAGGCATGGATAAAATGTGTCATAACAAATCAGGGATGCAGGATCACCCCCACTCATCACTTGGGGGTGTCCGGGGACCAAACAAGATCAGGATGAGGTGGTGGAGTCACTCCCAGAGAGTTCCAAATGGGAACAGGAAAGAGGGATGAAGGCTGGGAGGGAAGGGAGTTCCAGCCTTGACTGAGTATCCAAAGGAAAAAAAAAAAGGTGGAATGGGATTTAAACCCTGTTTTTTGGTATGGATTGAGATCTCCGTAGAGTTCTTGGAATGACAGGAATTGTTCTGGTGGGGAAGCTCAGCTTTCAGAGGTGGGTTAATCCCAGCAGAATCCATAATCCTTGGGAATGACTGAGAACAGGTTTCCTTAAAAGTGATTATCGGCTTGATTTGGTCAATGCTGATGACATTTGGGAAGATCTGATTGAAGACAATTGCCTGCAGTGAAATAATTCAGTTCCCTTAATAAGATTTTTGAGTTAAAAAGGGAAAAGTTTGACAAATTAAGGAAGTGTGGGATTGAAACCATCTGGAGTGAGCAGATCAAAATCCAGCTTGGAAAATCTGAAATTTCCTCCAGTCGTGGATGCGAGGAGCGGATGGTCCTTCAAGAGCAAATAAAGAAAATTAGGGATAATTAGGGAGCCTCTGTGGAATGAAATGGGAAGTTCCAGTTGGAGTTCAGAGGCACAAAATGCAAAGCAGCAAAAATCCAAAGGAACAAAAATCTGCTTTAGATCTCGCGAAGGAAATAAAAAGCAGCGAAAACGGTTTGCAGTTATAGAAATGAAAAGAGAACAAAGAAAGAAGAAGTGAGGACGCTTTGAGGGCAGCTTAGAGATCAGAACTAAACAGTGCCTCAAAACTCGGGGAATGCTTTCCCTCATTTTCCAGGGAGGATGCAAAAGGGGGTGGGAAAAGCAGGAGGATTAATGGGAGTGGAAGGAAGGTGAACTGGGAATGAGGACCCTGAGGTGGAAGCAGAGCTCCAAGAGCTTCCTGACTCAAACTGGGCGAACTGGGCACTCTCCATCGTCACCTCTGGAAGGATTTTAATGGGAAAAGGGATCTTAGTGCTCTCCTAGATCACCCAGAGAGGCGAAATCCACAGGGAAAAGGAACTTTAGCAAAGGATAATATTGATATCAGGAGAAACGGGATTACAGTGGCCACTGGGAGAGTTAGGTTGGAAAGCACAGAAAATTCCCAGCCCTCTGAGGCCTGAGGCTGTGGCCCAGATTCCCAGGAGGAGAAGGTTTCCCAGGGAGGGTGACCGAGGGCTGGGAAGTTTAATTTAAGGAGGCTCAGGGGGGACCTTGTGGCTCTGCACAACTCCCTGACAGGAGGGGGCAGCCGGGGGGGGTCGGGCTCTGCTCCCAGGGAACAGGGACAGGAGGAGAGGGAACGGCCTCAGGCTGGGCCAGGGGAGGCTCAGCTTGGACACCAGGAGCAGGAATTTCCCCATGGAAAGGGAGGTCAGGCCTTGGCAGGGGCTGCCCAGAGAGGTTTGGAGTGCCCATCCCTGGAGGTGCCCAAGGAAGGGCTGGAGGTGGCACTCAGTGCTCTGGGCTGGGGACAAGGTGGGCATCGGGCACAGCTTGGCCTCGCTGGGCTGGGAGGGCTTTTCCAGCCCTAATAACTCTGGAATTCTATTTTTGGGCCGGGGTCTACCCCCAGGTGCTGCCATCAGCGCTGCCCTGGGCGAGGAGATGAGCAGAGGCAGGGCTGGAGAACCCCACTGCTGCCTTGAACCTTCACCAGCAAGGACCAAAATTTGGGGAACTCTGAGGGCGTCTGGAGTTTCTGCCTCCTTAATCCCCTTTTAATAGCCATGGAAATTAGCATGAAAGCCAAATCATCCTGTCTGGGATCACGAGAGACAGACAGGTATTGTTTAAATTCACATTTTAGCAGCATTAGTAAGCAAGCACAAGGGAAAACCAGTTCTCTGTTGCAACGCAGGAGGATTTTGGCAGGATTTTGGCAGGAGGAATAAACCCTGAAAGCTCTGCTTGTAATTAATCTCTATCTGCAGCTCGGAGCTCTGTCCAGGAGAATTCCCACTGCTCCAGCTGAAGATGCTTCAAAGTCCGTCGCAAAGGACGCAGCAGTGAAAAGTTTTGCTGGTAAGGTCTTTAATTATGGCTTTGTTAAACATTTAATTTATAGATGAAAGAGCAGCTATTGTGAGCTGGGCTGTTAAAATCATCTGTGTTAAGCTGTTAAATAAGCTCCCGGCTTTTTGTTAATTCCCAAATATGTCAAGGAAGTAATTTAATATCAGGACGTGGAGTTTTTGTTCCTGTCTCCCTCCTGAAGCTGGAGTTAATTGGATGGGTGCTGCAGTGGGGCAGAAATGGTGCCAGGCATTTAAAATTCAGTATTTCAGGGCAAGATTTCAGATTTCACTTCGGAGACATCAGAAAGAGGCAGAGGCAACTTAAAACCAAGGGACATCCTTGGCCCTTCGGATCTGCTTCGATTAACGGCAGCTTTTGTGATTGTTCTCAGCAGAACCACTAGGTTTTTTTGGAACTTGGGGATCTCGCGGGTGAAAAGATGGACAGGAGCCAGCAGTGAGTGCTGGGAGCCCTGAAATCCATCGGCATCCTGGGCTGCATCCAAGGAGAGACCAGCAGGAAAGGGATGGGGATTGTGCCCCTGTGCCCCTGTGCTCAGGTGAGACCCCACCTGCAGAGCTGCCCCAGCCCTGGGGCCCAGCACAGGGAGGACGTGGAGCTGCTGGAGAGAGGCCAGAGGAGGCACCAGGATGAGCAGAGGGATGGAGCAGCTCTGCTGGGAGGAAAGGCTGCGAGAGCTGGGATTGTTCAGCCTGGAGAGGAGAAGCTCTGGGGTGACCTCAGTGTGGCCTTGCAGGGCCTGAAGGAGCTGCAGGAACCATGGAGAGAGACAATTGCCAAGGGCTGGAGGGCCAGGACACAGGGAATGGCTTCCCAGTGCCAGAGGGCAGGGCTGGATGGGATCTTGGGCAGGAATTGTTCCCTGGGAGGGTGGGCAGGCCCTGGCACAGGGTGCCCAGAGCAGCTGTGGCTGCCCCTGGATCCCTGGCAGTGCCCAAGGCCAGGCTGGACATTGGGGCTTGGAGCAGCCTGGGACAGTGGGAGGTGTCCCTGCCCATGGCAGGGGTGGCACTGGATGGTCTTTAAGATCCCTCCCAACCCGAACCCTTCCACGTTTCCATGATTTACCGAGTGTATGGAGCCTCATCCTGCCAACAGCAACCCCAAGAGCAGCAGGACAACGTCTCACGTGTGGAGACCTCCAAGTTCCCAAAGGGGCCGTGCCCATGGCCAGGCTTGGTCATTTAATTCATTTTAATTCACCCAGGATTAAAAATGATGCTCATCAGGCAAGAAAGGAGAGACTCTAATTAAGTTCCTGCCTCGTTAAGCAAAGCCAGAGCAGAGTAGAGAGTCCAAAAATTACCCGTGGACAATGTGCCCAAGCCACGGTTTGTAAACAGCTGACAAATGCACATTCATTAACTCAGAACCTGCTCCCAGACTTTTTCGGAGCACAAAACGAAGCCACACTCACCCCATAAATTATTCACTGCGAATGATTCACCAGCTTTTGAAATTACCTAATCCCTGAGCTCTTTTTCCAAACAGTGGATGGATTTCTCCGGATTGTTTTTAGTCCCAGAATCTTAATTATTTTCTGTTGTTTTTATCCCTCATTTGGTTTCTCTTCCATTTTCCTTGCCTGTTACCTCATCCTGATGAGAATTTTTTCCTTCCTGACTTATTCCCAGCCGGTGAAGTCGGTGTCAATTGTCATTTCGTGTTTGCTGAAGTGACTTTCTGGCTCCTGGGTGCCACGCACCCAGCGCTGGTTCACCTCAACCCTCTTCATTTGCATTCTAAACCCTCACGGTCTGGGCAGAAATTCTTTGTCACCAAGTGTGACCTTTCAGCCGCTTGTCACCACCAACCTGCACCCTTGGAGGAAGGTTTCCCCCCTCCAGTGCCACAAAACCGCCTGTGGGTCATTTCCCATTCCCTCAGGGTGGAAAAAATTGTCCTTTAGGATGGATTTGGTGGTTTTGAGGAGCTGTCACTGGCTGCCGCTGGTCATGAAGTGCTGGAGGATCCCCGTTCGGTGTCCGCAGGTGAGTTATCCCTGATTTCTGAGAATCCACGGAATCCACAGAGCCTTTTCCTTCATGGAACCTCCTGGAGTGGCCCTGCAGGGAAGTGGGGAGGGGGAAAGAGGCTGAAGGGACAGGAGGTGGCTTCTGACACCTCTCTGCAAATTGTGGGACTGGGGAAAGTGAGGATCATTCCCGCAAATAAATGCCATTAACAGCCCTGCTTTCCACAGAATCCCAGAATCTTCTGAGTTGGAAAAGACCCACCAGGAACACCAAAACCCAGTGATGCAGGAGCACCACAATAAACCCAAAATCCCCGGAGTTCTAAGTGGCAGTTTTTCAACTGTGTCCCCTCATGGAAAACTTGTGGTTGTGGATATCTTAAACAGCTGCTTTTATTGTTTAATTTCATTTTAAAGGAAAAATCCTCTTAGATTCGGTTCATAAACTGAGAGAGAAGCAGCTGACAACCGAAATGTTGAAGTTGCATTGAGTTCCTCTCGGATTATCAATGATCTGTGGGCCTGGAACAGAAAAATTCTGTTGTTCTGGTATTTCTACAACCGTGAAACACAAATTGCAGGCAGCAGAAGTGGGTGACGGTTTAGCTGTAACCACATCTTCTCTAAATTGGCGACACAAGCCAGGGGCCTAAAAATAAACATCGTTGTGGTTTGGCTTGCAGAGCCGGAGCGCAGTCGAGAGGTTTGGGGCACGCGAAGGACAAAATAAAATAACCTGTTCTTCCAGAAATAGGAGAAAACCCCTCATGGTTGGAGTTATTTCAGCCCAAACGAAGCCATGAATGGGAAAAATTGCCAGTGAAACACTCGTTGGAAATTCCTAGGGTCACAGAGTGGTTTGGGTTGGGAGGGACCTTAAAATTGTCCCATCCCACCCCTGCCATGGGCAGGGACACCTCCCACTGTCCCAGGCTGTTCCAAGCCCCAGTGTCCAACCTGGCCTTGGGCACTGCCAGGGATCCAGGGGCGGCCACAGCTGCTCTGGGTGAGCTCCTGGAAGCCAAAGCATCAAGCACAAGTTGAAGAGCAGAGATAAAATTGCTCCAGAAGAGCTGTGAGGACCAAAGTGACTTTTTGGTCGTTCCTCAGGTGGGCACCGACCTTGAACCACCACAAGTCGCTCCCTGAAGGGTTTTGCTCAGTCAGGCTTTGAGTCACCAGGTTTTTTTTTCCCTGGAAGAGCGGTGAGGCCTTGGAATGAGCTGCCCAGGGAGTGGTGGAGTCACTGTCTCTGGGAGTGTTCAGGAGGAGTCTGGATGTGGCCCTTGGGGACAGGGTTTGGGGTGATGCTGGTGCTGCTGGGGCGGCACTGGGTGGTCCTGAAGGGCTCTTCCCACCTCGATGATTCTGTTTTGTTGTCGTGTGTCAACAGCTGACAATGAAACCATTTTGTGCCTGATTTAAGGTGTTATTAAGCAGCAAGACAGGTGTGGAAAATCGGGGCTGTTTTCCCTCGGGAATGGTGTGGAGCATGGAATTCAACAAAACAAAACCCAGCAGCAATCCCAATATAATTAATTTCCAGGAGTCACACCCTGAACTGTGTGGCGACAGTGAGCTCAGACAGGGGGATTCCTAAAAATGTAGGAAGTGGTTGAGAAAAATGTCCAAAAAAAAAGGAAATTCAATTCCTTAGAGTCAGCAGGAGGAATGAAAGCAGCCCTGCACAACCCAGAAGAGGAGCTACGGGAGGTGTGGGGCTAAACTGGAACGGAAGAAATGGATGAAAAATGGAAGAACACACATGGGATTAAACGGAGGAGCCCGAGAGGTTGTTAAAGGTTATTCAAACCTTGCCAGGATGCACCAGAAAATGGGAATTGGTATCCAGGGAGAAACAGCAGAAACAAACGCAGGTAAGTTCTGAAGGTGGAAATGGGAGGAGCGAGCCGAGGGGGTGAAGAGAGCCAGCAAATCACAGTCTAAAATAATAAATCCAACATGAAAAATGTCTTTTCGTGCGTTCCAAAGGCAAATCCCAAGACTAAATGCTGGCCCTGGCTGTTCTGTGGGGCGTCAACGTCTCAAGTCCGGTTAATAATGACACGAAAGGGAAGATTTTCCTTGTCTGTGCCTTCACCGGCAAATTCAGGGCGAAATATCTGCCTCAGACACCAAAGGTGATGCTTTGCCTGAGTTTTTCCACGAAGGGAAGGGTGGCCCAAGGGAACTGAGGTGTTTCAGCAGTGACACCGTGGGCGAGCTGTTTTTCCACCTCCTGCTGGGAAGTTGCACCCAAACCTAACAAGTTACTCAGCAAACCCTGAAAAATGAAAAGATGGAACGAATTTATTTCCGTTCCTCCGCTAGACTCAGGTACAGCTGGGATTATCGGGGTGAAGAGGGGTTTCACCTTGAGAATCATTGGGCTCTCACACTGCTGAAAGGTGATTAATTAAAAAAAACCCCATGCAAATTGGGAGGGGAACTTCGTCAAGCCCATATCCAGCCGAGCACTCCCCAACTGCCATGGGTGGGAAGGAAGTTCCCATCCACGCAGATAATGCCAGAAATAACCACGACAGGATTTGGAGAACTTCCTACGAATTTCTGGCTGGTTGAAGATACAGGGCAGTGCCAACAGACCCTGCTGCTCTAATCCAGCTTTTAAAACGCCTGTGGGGCTCCTCTGCCAAGAGAAAACTGGAGATGTGCAGCGAGATCGTTGGTGTCTCTGCCCAAAAAGCGCAAATTTTGGGCAAATTGCAAAGAACTCTGGGGTCTGACTGAGGCAGCTCCAGTGTTCTCTGAAAAACTCCATCTGTACCTGCTGGAGGCCCCAGATGAGGTTTCAGAGCTGTTTCAGGCACATTATTTTGTCGTACTGGGTAATTGGCTGAATCTTCTCTTAGCTGCTTGATGGAAATAAAACTTGCCGTGGTAAAAATGGCTGGAGTTTTTAATTCCATGTTTATCCATCACGGGAACCCCTTGTTTGCTTGACATGACCCAGTCCAGAAAGCCAAACACATCCTGGGCTGCCTTGAGGGAGGTGATTCCCCTCCTCTACTCTGCTCTGCACCTGCAGAGCTGCCTCCAGCTCTGGGGTCTCCAACATGAGATGGACCTGGAGCTGCTGGAGTAATTCCAGAGGGCCATGGAGATGATCAGAGAGAGGGAGCAGCTCTGCTGGGAAAACAGCCTGGAGAAGAGAAGGCTCTGGAGAGACCTTGGAGCACCTTCCAGTGCCTGAAAGGAGCCCACAGGAAAGGTGAAGACATTTTCCAAGGGCCTGGAGGGACAGGACAAGGAATAATGGTTTTAAACTGAAAAAGGGAAGGTTTAGACTGGGTATTAGGGAGGAATTGTTCCCTGGGAGGGTGGGCAGGCCCTGGCACAGGGTGCCCAGAGCAGCTGTGGCTGCCCCTGGATCCCTGGCAGTGCCCAAGGCCAGGTTGGACATTGGGGCTTGGAGCAGCCTGGGACAGTGGGAGGTGTCCCTGCCCATGGCAGGGGTGGAAATAAATAATCTTTAAGGTTTCTTCCAGCCATCACTGAGCTCTCCGTGGGCATTAATTCACCTTTCACAGCGGCCAGGCTGCATCATCCTGCTCCCCACTGAGAACTGTGGCAATAGACCCCCCCAAAAAACCCCCTAGATAGAGACAGGATTCCAAATTCCATCCAAGTGATCGAAATCCCATCGACCTGGACTTCAACTCCCCGTGGCTCCTTTTAAAACCTCGGTTTAGCTGTCAGCCAGGCAACACCAGCTAAACTCTGCAGGGCTTCTTTCAACACTCAGGCCTAAGCAACACCACGCTGCAGGGGCGAAAGAAATCAGGGGACACGGATGCTCTTCATTTTTCCAGACCCTGGGATGAGGCATCCTTGGATTTGCAGCTGGCTGAGCTTCAGTATCCTTGGTTTGGTCCTCGAGTGCCACTTAGCCCCGTTACCATGTGGCGAATTCAAGATGTTTTCGTAGATTCCCCCTGGGAATCTCAGCCTCTCGCCGAGGTTTTCCCGGCTGATCCGCTTAAAATTGGACAGCAATTCCCGAGCTGCTGCTCCGCTTAAGGACGCGATCTCGGTGCACGCACCGAAATATTTGAAATACTTCTCTGAGCCTCCACCGAGCCGCTGCTCGCACTTCTTTTAGACGCTGCCTGCGAGGGAATTCCCGGCTGAGCTCCCGTTTTCCCACCTCAATTAGCCCTCCAAGCGCATCCCTCCCCCGCAGCGCCTCCCCGCAGCCTGACACCAACCAGGACGCTCCGAACCGGCCTCTGCTTTCTCACCGAGCGATGTTTACCTAATTAAGAGCTCCTCAGCAGTCCCCAGCCAGTTAATTGTGTCATTAGCGGCAGTTTTGACATGAGGAGCAGCTCGTGGCTGGAGGATGGGGCTGGCTCCAGCTCGGAGCATCTCCCGCGGGGGCCGCGGCGTGGCCGGCGCACGGCGGGATAATTGGTCCCTGGAGGCTGCTCAGCTGCCAGGGGGAATTATTCGGCCTCGTGGATAAAATTCCGAGCTGCCACGGCTCCTCCGTTGCGTGGTAACTCCCGGCTCCCGGGAGGGATGGGATGGGTTGTCCCCTCCGTCATTTGGTGGCTCGGGGCGGTGACATTTCCATGCGGGATCAGAGGAGTGGCAGAGCCGGGTCCTGGTGGCTCCAGAGGGTCCCTGATATCCGATCGAACCGTGCCCTCCTTCAGCTGGAGGCTGTTCCCCCCTATCCCGTCACTGCACAAAGCTCCCTGCTCCCCGTGGCAGATTAGGGGACATGAAAGTGGGACGGGATGGTTTGGGTTGATGCAAACGTGACTGGTTTGGGGTTCCCCCGTGGGTTTGGGTGATGCTGCTGCTGCTGTTGCACGTCCTGGGTTGGCGGGGAGGAGAATTCTTCTGTTTGAGGGGGTCAGACTTTGAATTTCCCGGAGATCTGGCTGCCAGAAAGGATCCTCACCTTGGAGGCACAACTCCAGCAGCTTTTCTGCTTAAACGCTCCTCAGTCAGGCAGCTGTGGGTACAAAACCCCTGTTCTTACAGACACGGCGTGCCCGGGAGAGTGAAGGGGGGAGAAAACGGTGCAGGCTCTTCATAGGACAAAAAAAATAAATAAAGAATTGTTTCACCACAAAGTTAGCAGAGAAAGAGTTTTAGATCGTGTGCATAGACTAAGAAAAAAATGGGAGAGCACAGAAGATTTCCATGTGTCTTAGAATCACGGAATGTTGGAATGTGGGAAGGGACCCCCAGGGATCACCCAGTCCCAGCCCTGGCCCTGCCCAGACCCCCCAACAATCCCCCCCGGGCATCCCTGGCAGCGCTGTCCAAACGCTCCTGGAGCTCTGGCAGCCTCGGGGCCGTGCCCATTCCCTGGGGAGCCTGGGCAGTGCCCAGCACCCTCTGGGGGAAGAACTTTTTCCTAAATATCCCCCTAAACCTTCCCATGCCCAGCTCCAGCCGCTCCCTGGGTGCTGTTCCTGTCCCAGGAGCAGAGATCAGAGCTGGCCCCGGGGAGCTCTGCCCTCAGGCTCTGCTCCAGCTGGACATTCCAAGTGCCCTCTCCTTGTGTGGCCCCTCCAGACCCTTCCCCATCTTTGTGTCCCTCCTTTGGACACTCTTGAAGAGCTTTATGTGTTTCCTATATTGAGACACCCAAAACTCCCCAGCCCTGGGGTGAGGCAGAGTGGGACAATCCCCTCCCTCCTGTTCCTGCTGTCCCCAGCACAGGGATGTCCCTCCTGGCTCCAGGGCTCTCCTAACTCCCATCCAACTTGCCACCAGCCAGGACCCCCAGGTCCTTTCCCCTCCACTGCTCTCCAGCCTTGAAACCCCACATTTTAATTTCAATCCCTGCCAGCATCGTTACCTTTGCCAAAAGAAAGAATTTTCCATTTCTACCCGGCCCTGATCTCCTGCCCTGACTTCTTCCTGAAGCCCTGGAGCCTGAACTGGTCCTGTTGTGGGTTGAGATTTGGCCCAAAAGATAAGATAAGATAAGAGCATTACATCTCCTACCCCCAGGGAGGCACAAATGGGAGTATTTGAAAATTAAACCTTGGAGCAGATCCGAGGTTTTTCCAAGCCTCACCAGGGGAGAAGCACAAAAGCAAAGCCCTACCCTGGGCATGATTTATAGGCCTGTTAAACCACAATGTGTTTTAATGATTATTTAGGAACGCGAGGGAAGGGAAAAATGAAGAAGGAAGAGTTTGGGCTTCTTGAAAGCGATCGATCTATGAGAAGATAAATACAAGTTTAAAAGGGGGTGTTCATTTAGTGGCAGTAATAGACCAGTAGTCTGATAATCCCTCTCATCGTGCACCTTGTGGGACAATCCTCACTTCAAGATGTGACACGGAAAATCATATATTTCATGACTACTAAATTATATTAAAAAACCCCCAAAGCATCAGTTTTGCTTCTAAAAATATTCTGTGTATTAATAGAGAAAAAAAGTTCTTATCTCTTCATGCATCAGGCAGAAGTCAGAAAAAAAATTAGCAATTGTTTTCCATAAAAACCAGAGAAATGAACAGAGAAATGGAAGAATTATTCCAGCTGAATATTCCAACTGAAGTTGGGTTGTTTAATCGGAGCTGAAACCAGAGGGGACAAATTAAGCAATTGCTGTTCAGCCTTTGAATCTGGTCAAAAAAAGCGTAATTAGACATTAATTAAATATTTGAGGGGTCTGCAGCAATGGCTCGGTGGTGTTTCCCAACTCTGAGAGAATGGATTGCTGCTTCTCCCGGGGTGAGGAAAAACATTCCCCACGGGAAGGGCAACTGGAGCCCTCCGGGCAGGATGTGTTGAAAACCCTCGTTCTGTTGCAACAGTGGGTTTGGAAATCTTGAAATCCCAAGAAGGAGATGAATGGGGATGTGAGAGCAATGGGGAGAGCCTGCAGGATCCTGAAGGAATAAGGGAAACTTATCCCAAGGATTCCAAGGGGCTTTGCTTCAGGCACGGACGTGCTGTGGGGGGAAATCGCTCCGGATCTCCAGGAGATCTTCCTTGCACAGTGCTGGAGGTGGGAAAAGGATGAAAAAGGAATTTTAGTGCCCGTTTTCCCAAGTTTTTTGCTTGCAGGGAGGAAGCAGCCCTGACTGTTTGCTTCTCAGGCAGGGGGGAGTGAAGTTCTTCACCTCCCTGCGCCAGAATCTCCAGGCAGGACTCAAACCCAGAGCTCCTGCTCCTGAAATCTCCTTTCCGCTGCTCAGGCTTTAGGAGAAACCTCAGTGTTAGATGAACACCAAGTGGTTTTGGGCTGGAAAGAAGAAGGAGAGTTGGAGGATGGCAGGGGGAAAAGGGAGATCAATTGGAAAAGCAAAAAAAGCCGCCAGCAACCTGTCGCTGTTACGTCTGAGGCGCACAAAGAAAACGCCACAGAGTCCAGGCTCATGAGCAAGTGGAAGCCGAAGCTTTTCTTTAATAATTTTCTGACTACTATATAGGATAGATCACAAAAAGTGTGTTGAGTGGCAATAGGTAATTGGTTCCTCGGCCATCCACCCCTTGAGAGGATTGGCCAAGTCCTAAGATACCGATTCCAAAATATTTTCAAAGTCAAAGCCATAACAATCTTGCAAAACAGCCTGCGGGTGCAAGGAGTTGATGGAACTGTGACCTTGTTTAAAATAGTTTACACAGGAAAGACAGTCTGCTCACAGAATAGTGAGAAAAGGCTGAAGAATTTCTCTGCTTCCAGCTTTTTAGCACCTACAGGCAACCAACCACCGCTGCAATCCTGGCGTGCCCCTTGATCCAGGAGGTCTTTTCCCACAAAAAACCCCATCAAAGCCAGCACAATTCCTGCCACGAGATGATGTTTCTACAAACGGGCACCTCCATCCCTCAGAATCCAAGAGACGCCTCTTCCATCTCCCCCCATTGAGCATTAAACTCATCTTCATCTCTTCCTGCTCGTTGAGGATTTTATCATGACACCTTCTCATTCTTAGAAATATTTCGCTTTCTTTCTTTCCTGGCACGTGGAAAACACCCACAAAACCCCAAAAGGAAGCTGACTAATTATTCCTGGGAAACAATGAGGTTACAGACATCACCAAGTTTTTCATCTCATCTCTCATTTGTTATCACCTCACGTCACCAGCAGCAAAACCAACAACGGATCAAAACTTGCTCGTGGCCTTCCTTTAATAAATGGGAATCACCACTAAAAACCAGTTGGAAAATCCCAGATAAGGAGGGAAGTACAAGAGATTTGGCACTTTCTCCTCGGGCAGCGTGAATCAGCAGAGCCCGGATTTTCCTGCGGAACAGCAACATTTGTGTGGCACCCAGGGAGAGGGGCAGGGCTGCAGCAGCAAAAGGCAGCTGGTGTCCCCAAATGTGCCCCAAACGGGGAGCAGGGAGCTTTGTGTAGTGACAGGATGAGGGGAAAAACCTTAAACTGAAGGAGGGCAGGGTTAGATGGGATCTTGGGAAGGAATTGTTCCCTGGGAGGGTGGAGAGGTGCTGGAAAAAGTTGTTCAGAGAGGTCGTGGACTCTCCTTCCCTGGCAGTGTCCAAGGCCAGGCTGGACATTGGGGCTTGGAGCAGCCTGGGACAGTGGAAGGTGTCCCTGCCCATGGCAGGGGTGGCACTGGATGGGCTTAGAATTCCAACCCCAAACATTCCGTGATTCCAAGATTCTCTGTGTGGCCCGTGTTTCTCCTCAGCAGAGGAGACCCTTCCTCTTCCCCCTCGCCAGGGCTGACCCCTCACCTCAGGCAGACACTGAGGAAGAACCAGTTTAAAACTGGGGCTGTCCTGGTCAGCCTGGGTGGGGGAAGGAGAAGGATTCACCTTTTCAGGAATCAGGATGGCTCCAAAACGCCCTCATGAGTCACCTCAGCCCCTCTGAGCGGCCCTTACTGGCACAGGGGATCAGCTGCCTGCCCTCAAGGCTCATTTTACACTCCAAGGCACAGCTCAGAGCTCTCAGGGCAGACTTGTGTGGACTTGAACCTCTCAAGATCCCGCTGATATTCCAAGCAGTCAGCAGCTGTTCCTGCTCGCACTCCTCATCCGTGAAAAAACCGCTCCTCTTAAAAATTCCACTGCAAACTGAGACCATGGATCAGACCCATCCCAACCCAAGTGGCTCCTCTGCCTGCCCGGCCTGTCCCCACAGCATCATGGAATGATCGGGGTTGGAATGGGCCTTAGAGCTCATCCAGTCCCATGGGCAGGGACCTTCCACTAGGCCAGGTTGCTCCGAGCCCCATCCAGCCTGGCTTTGAACACTTCCAGGCCTTCCTCCAAGCATCCCTGTGGAATCTGGGGCTGCAGGTGGGTTTTCCTCACCTGTCTGCCCATATTTTCTCTTCATGGACTTCCAGCAATCCCACAGCCACTCTGGCAGGAAGGTGACACCTGGCTTGGGTGTGATCGGAGGGACAAGCAGGGGACGAAGAGATTCCATGGATGTGAGCTGCAGGGGAGGCAGCAATTCCATGGATGTGAGCTGCAGGGGAGGCAG
>VZTI01001768.1:68245-144175 GCA_013397865.1 Struthidea cinerea
TAAAATAAAATAAAGTAAAATAAAATAAAATAAAATAAAATAAAATAAAATTAAATTAAAATAAAATAAAATAAAATAAAATAAAATAAAATAAAATAAAATTTAAAAAATAAAACAAAGGGGGAGATTCCTTGCTGCAGTTGGCAGATGTAATTCCCAGACTTCTCAGATTTTTTTACCACGGTATCCTAAATAAAATGAAATAACTCAACACATGTGGGGACAAGTGGAGGAGCAAGGAAGTGAATTTTCCTTGGAGAAGCAGCTCCATCACTCAGCTGCTTTTTGGGACAGAGACAGGAACAGGCAGGAACTCCTCACCCCAATTCCATATCCAGTGGGATGGGGGAGCCAGGAGGGATAAATATCCCGATTCAGACCCTTGAGTGGTTTGTAGGGAAAGGATCCATGGGATGCCAGCCATCCAGAGAATTTCTGCCAGCTCCAGGCTTTGGAGCTGGGATGGAAATACCAGAGGGGGAAAATCCCATGGAACCAGGCAGCTCCCTAGTGGCTGCAGGGATGTGGGTGTTAGATGATTTCCCAAGCTAAGCTCAGCACTAAGCTGAGCTCAAGTTTTCCTCCAGATCTGCTTTTTTTTTGGTGCCAGCACCCAGCTTAAATTGTTGGGCTCGTTCCATCCCCTCCTGCTCAGGTCTCAGCCCTGCAGAGGCTCCTTCCAAGAGGCTCCTTCCAGAGCTCCAGCATTTCTGGAGGATGAGGAGAAACCTCTGGAAGGGCTGGAATGTGCTGCCTGCCACCTTCCTGGAGCCAAACTGCAGCGATCTGCTGGATAAAGCTGGTGGTACCACTTGGACCTCAGCACCCAGGAGATAAGAACCCTGTTGGGGTTTTTTTTTTAATGGTAAAGTTGTTTTTGTTGGTTTCTCTTTGAATTAAGAGGTTTTTTATTAAGTGTTCGTTAAATCCCTTAACTTTGGGAACGACTCATCAAATCAAACAATTTATAAACGACGAGCAAGAGCTTTAAACAATTTACTTGCACTTTTTTTTTTTTTTAAATGTGCCTTCAGTACTTTCCTTCAGTGTTTTCCTCCAGTTTTCCTGCTTTAGGAATTTGTGCTGCTGGGGATGCGTCAGCACGGCAGGAAAACCTGGGAGGCTCCCCTCGAATTCCCTGCCTGGTGTCAGGCTTTCAAGGTTCCTTCTCCACTTTCATCCCTGCTATTTTGGATACACACAGGTTTGTTTTCGTCTCAGAAACTGAGATGAAAACACCCAAACACAAGATGAAAACGCCCCAAAGAGTTTTAATCCAAACCACGCTGGGCAAAGTTTTGGGGCTGTCTCAACGCTGGAGCTCCAGGGTTTTAAATTATTCCCAAAACTCACCCAAATTTGAAGGGAGAATCTGTGATTCCTGCAGGGATTGATTTCACCCAGGCACATCCTAATTCCCATTCCCTAATTCCCACCAAAGGAAACGACCCCGTGGGGGTTTTAAAGTGCACCCAAATTGCTGTGGGACTGCTCCACGACTTCCATCCTCACGGCATGTGGGACACGAACCTTTTCCTACCTCCTCCACCAATTCCCAGTGTTTCCTTCGCATCCAGCAGCCAGAGGAGAAGGAAGGGGCTGATGAGCTTCGTTAACTGGCTCGAAAAATCAAAGTGCAAACTGATTTTTGGGCATTGAAGCCAGCCAGGTTTAGTAAGAGTATAACAAATATGTGTTATGTTAGAAAGAGGAGACTCCCAGGCGCCAGGAGTGAAACATTATCCTCCTCAGACAAAGTCCCAGACAAAGATCTTTATCTGGGAATGATATATGGGATATAGTTTGGAGATGACTCCACATAATACCTTTATTAGTGTTGAAGTTGAACAACTTAAAAGGGAAAGAGAGGGAAAAAAAATCCTATTTCTCCTTTGTTACTCACCCAAATAAGGGCAGGAAGCTTCCGATGGGGCTGGGTTTAGAAAGAAAAACATAATTAGGTTAAAATAGCACCAATATTTGTGGTGTTGAGGGGGGATGGATGAAGCAACTGGAGAAGGGAAGAGCCAAAACCTGCTCTGGGTTGCTGCTGATGCAACTCCTCTGGAAACAGCACAATCCTGTGTTGTCTGTGTGTCCCTGGATTTGTCAGGGAGGGAATCAGGACAGGCCAAGATGAGAAATTCCGATTCCACTTCACCATTCTTAATCAGAACTCCTCCAGATAAAGCTGGTGGGGATTGATTTTCAGGCAGCTCAGAGCATTGTGCTCTGAAATCAGGAAGAAAAGCCAGTTTTAAAGCAAGATATCTGTTCAAAGCTGGGAAATTCCTTGGAGTTTTCCAGCTCTTTTGGAGCAATCGCTTGAGGATGGGCAAACTTCCCGGGGAATATTCGCATTAAATATTAGAATTTTTTTTTTGTTTCAATGAAAAAAGCTTGGAATGAGCTGCCCAGGGAGGTGATGGAGTCACCATCTCTGGAAATATTCAGGAAGAGTCTGGACGTGGCCCTTGGGGACAGGGTTTGGGGTGCTGATGGTGGGACTGGACGATCCTGACGGTCTCTTGCAATCCTTAGGGTTTGGGATTCTCAAGCTGCAGCACCTCAATGTCCTTTTTGGAAGTGAGGGCTCCAGAACTGAGGTGTGGCCTCACCAGTGCTGAGACCTCATGGAGACCTCGGAGATCTCGGAAACCTCCTCTGCACAAAGCCCTCGTTGGCCTGGTCACTCTGCTGTAAAAAAAAAAAAAAAACCACAAAGACATGGAAAAGTATGGGAAAGGTTCCTTCAGCTTTAGGATCACGTTGAGGCTTCTCTGGACTGATGGAACAGAGGGAGAAAAAACTTCCTAGGTGGCCTGGCCAGACCAAAGCACTGCTGTCAGATCTCCAACGGGGCAGGTCCAGGCAGGGCTCCTCCAGGTGCCTCTCCAAGTTGTTTTTGGGATGGGAATCCTCTCCCATTTTCAGTGGGAAAGCAGGAAAGGGCCCTGCTGGTTGGGGATGAGTTTGTGGTGTGTGACAGAGACAAGATGGGATGGCTCTAAAAGCTGCTTTTTGAACCTCCCAGCCCTCAAAATCCACGTGCAGGCACCTGTGGGACACCAGAGGCAGAGCTGGGTGATGGGAACACGGCTCCTCTCCCTGCTGGGCCTGGGATTTGGGATAAATCACTTCAGCCGTGCCCTCCTGGACAGAGACACTAAAATGTTTAACCCCAAATTTCACGGGTCAGGAAGCCCAGTGTGAAATGGAGCACATTGATCTAAGAGAATACATTTCAGCCTCTGCAGGCACTGGGAACTGCACTGTGATCCTAAAAACGCCTCATTCCCTGATTTTCCACAGCAAATCCCCCACTTTTCACTGCACAGTTCGGAAAAGTGTCTGGGTCTGAGAAGTGGAAAGAACTGAGGTGTAACTCACCTGGGAGGGGAGTGGCAGGAGGGGTGGGCAGGTGAAGATGTGTCCCACTCACCCCCTTTTTCCCACAATTTTTCCAAACTGGGGGAAAAAAATGAGCTCTGGCAGGAAATGGTGAAGCCCTAAAAGGGAAGCAGAGAAAACCCGAGAAGAAAATTGTGCAAGGAGTAAAATCTGAGCTGAAAAATTCCTCAGGCCCATCAACAGCAGAGAAATCTCCCAGTGCATCCCAGGTGAAGTGCAGGAGGTGAGAACACAGCTGGGAAAGGGAAAGGGAAAGGGAAAGGAAAAGGGAAAGGGAAAGGAAAAGGAAAAGGAAAAGGAAAAGGAAAAGGAAAAGAAGAGAGAAGAGAAGAGAAGAGAAGAGAAGAGAAGAGAAGAGAAGAGAAGAGAAGAGAAGAGAAGAGAAGAGAAGAGAAGAGAAGAGAAGAGAAGAGAAGAAGAGGAGAGGAGAGGAAAGAAAAAGAAAAAGAAAAAGAAAAAGAAAAAGAAAAAGAAAAAGAAAAAGAAAAAGAAAAAGAAAAAGAAAAAGAAAGAAAAAGAAAGCTGGGAAGTCCTGGAAAGGACTTCGTGGTCCTTTTCCCTCAGTGGGAATTTCAACCTGGAAATTTTGAAGGAATGAGGCGAAGTCACTCCCCTAAAATGTGGTGCTGCCGAAACATTCCCTGTCATCCACAATCTCCCAGTTAAACCAGGCCTGGCTTTGCCCTGGGATGAGCAGCAGGACAAGAGTGGTCTTTTCCGTTCAAGTGAAAAACTGATTTCCTGGAGAAATTCCCTTCCTTTCCTGGGAAATGGAGGGCTGAGGGAATCCTCACCCATTCCCAGCCACTGCTGAAGGGCCTGGTGGGCCTTTGGGCGCATAAATGTTTCATTTACAAGGATGGAAGCAAAAAAGAGAGGCTGGAAAAGGCCTTGGTGAAACTTCTTTGCTTGCCAGGCCATGAGAAAAAGCCTTGGATCTCTCTCCTGATAATCTTGGATCTTGCTGGGGTTTTTACACTCCAGTTCCACGTAATTCAGCAGGAAGAGGGGTGGTGTGGAAGCTCTCAGGGTTGCACCTCACCACCTGCAGAGCACCGAACACAAGGAATTCTCCTCCCTTCATAATTCTGGTGCCTTGATATTGCTGGAAAACAGCTTTTGTTTTCTAGGAATCCGGGATTCCGTGGATCTGTTCCGCTCCCTGTCCCAAACTCAGCGCAGAAATGAGGGAAAATCTCTCTCTGCTCACTCCCGGCTGATTCATTTGGAGCACAAATTTCCCGGGAAGTGGCAGGGACAGCTGTGCTGGGAGGTCGGCTCAGTTTTCCGCCGGATTCCACAAATCTCGGGGCAAAAATTCCTGGCACAGCTGCTTCAGGATGCTGCCGCTGCTGGTTACTCATCTCCCCTCCTGTCAGGGAAAGTCGTCTTTTCCCGGGATACCACTGCAAGGCGCAGGAATGTGAGAACCTGGGTGTCCTAGTTTGGACAAATTTGGAGGAGAATATCCTCTGATAGAAGTCAGGTCACAACCACCCCTCCCCCCCAGGTTCGGGAAAAAATTTCCTCAAAGGAAAGTGAAAGAGATAACAAACTATTTATTTAACAAACACACAGGTGGGGAATAGTAATGCTAAATAATGGATCCCTCTCTCTGTGGAGAGAAAACCTGAGAAGATTTCAGAGGTCCTCTGTAGGTGCGGTCTCTCTCCTCCTCGGAGCTGGTCGGCGAGGGGCCACCCCCCCGGGCCTCCGGGAAAATTCTCCTGATGTGTTCAGATGTTGTTGAAACAGTCCAGAAGAGAAGAAAAGAACAAAAAACCCAAAAATCCTCGGAAAACGAAATTCAACCCTCCGTCTCTCGCTGGGAGAAACAGAGCCGAAAAAAAACCCAAGGGTACCGCCGAAACAGAGGAGCGGATCTCCGTGTCCTTGAAACAACTGCTTTGAAAAGTTTTTTGTTTTCTGTCCTTCTCAGGCTCAGTTTAAAGACACAGAAAAGGTTGGTGGGCATAGGGGAGCGATAGGGGATACACATCATAAAGTCACCCCACGACACTGGGCACAACCTCTGCCTGCACAGCCCGGCAGTGGCACAACGAAACCACTCCCAGAGGAAAGGAGCAAAGAGCAGAGAAAACAGGCCCTGCAATCAAATGTAATCCCAGCATTCCATAACTCCGGGTGATCAGGGGATGCCAGACCCAGCAGCTCTCAGCCCCTGGCCTGACGAAGCTGTCGGAATTCCCTGGATACCTGTGGAATGCTTTTGGAGTCGAGTCCTGACACGTTACCCCGTGGTTTGGTTGGTGAAGCTCAGCGCGAGGAGAGAGTTCTGCGGAAGGCAGGGGCTGTGCTGGGGGATGTGCGGCCAGGAGGGGCCCGGGACACGGCCCGTGTGTCCCACAGGCCTGGCTGCTGTCCCAAAGCAAGGTCACCGCTGGATTTGAGCATCCTGGCAGGAATTTCAGGCTCAGGACACCCAGAGACAACCCAGACATGAAGTGAGGCCTGTGAGAAGTGAGGGCAGGGATTGTCCCTCTGTGCTGGGCACTGAGAGGCCCCTCGAGGGCTGTGCCCAGTTGTGGCTCCTGCAGGAGAGCCCTGGAGGGGCTGGAGCGTGTCCAGGGCAGGGAGCGGAGCTGGGAAGAGGCTGGAGCCCCAGGAGCGGCTGAGGGAGCTGGGAAAGGGGCTCAGCCTGGAGCAAAGGAGGCTCAGGGGGGACCTTGTGGCTCTGCACAACTCCCTGACAGGAGGGGGCAGCCGGGGGGGGTCGGGCTCTGCTCCCAGGGAACAGGGACAGGAGGAGAGGGAACGGCCTCAGGCTGGGCCAGGGGAGGCTCAGCTTGGACACCAGGAGCAGGAATTTCCTCCTGGAAAAGGAGGTCAGGCCTTGGCAGGGGCTGCCCAGGGAGGTTTGGAGTGCCCATCCCTGGAGGTGCCCAAGGAAGGGCTGGAGGTGGCACTCAGTGCTCTGGGCTGGGGACAAGGTGGGCATCGGGCACAGCTTGGCCTCGCTGGGCTGGGAGGGCTTTTCCAGCCTCGGGGATTGTGGCATTCAGGGATTATGTGTCCCTACACTTCCCAAGTCTGCTGTTGGAGCTGTTTCTGCCTTGTGATAAATCTTTGCTCCTCGTTCCTGGCTCTCAAGCTCAAATCTCCTCTTGTTCCAACGTATTGAACCCAGCCCCCACCTCCCTCCTTTTTTAGACATATCAGTATCAAATTAATTTGGGGGGATTCCCAAAACTTCATAGCTGAGGGATGACCTGGCGAGAACTTGAAATTTTGAGGGAATTCTGAAGATCATTCAGATTTCACCTCCACACGGATCCGGTCTCCTGAAGGTGCAGCACAAAACAAACGTCCCGAGCTGAGCTGGTGACACACAAGAGATGGGTAAAACCACAGCAGAGGGTGATCAGCCACAGGATTGCTCCAATCCATGCCAAAATTTCCACAGGAATCAGGGCAAAGAGGAATTTTGATGCTCTGAAGGAAAAAAAAAAGGTGTTTTTCAAAGAAATTTTATGACTGTGGAAATTTCAAGCAATTATTAAGACTAAAACTCATGCTACTTGTGGGCAGCTGGAGTTTTTTTTGGTGGAAGAGCCCAGTGGAGGCTCTGCCCTGAAGTTCTCACAGTTTGCTTCTGCCTCATCAACTTTTGGTCCGATTTGGGAAGGTTTTCCCCGAACGCAGAAGCACGGCCGCTGCTGGAGACGGGCAGCACGTGCTGCGGCTGAGCTGGTTTCAAAGTCAAAATAAGGAACTCAGGGCTCTATTTTTGTCTCATGAGGGCATTACAGAGAAGAAACAGTTGTAGAAGTCCTCCCAGGGCCACCAGGCTGTGAAATCCAGGAGAAAAACCCAGGGAGTTTGAACAGCTCAGCCTTAAAGCACAACTTCCCATTAACCCACGTGAGAAAAGGAACCAGAGCCGGGCACCAGCTCGTGTCGTCCAACCTTCCACATCACCAGGGTCTGCTGTGGGCACAGAAAAACCACCAGGGACTTCTTGGAGGAGGTCAGACTCAGCTGTGGTTGAAAGATGACCAAGAGCCAACGACACAAAATAGGAAATAAGTGGGAGATGTTTGTTTGATGTTTTTGGTCTCAAGGTAAACCCAATATAAACTCAATTTTTATTTCAATACAATTCGCCTCCCCAAGATTTATCTGTTGTTGGGATATTCGAGTAAAGCACAGAGGTCTGGACATCTGTAAAGAAATGAGGGATTTCCAGAGCCCTTTCCTCTTCTGTTTTTCCCCTCACGGAAGGATGGAAAAGATTCTTTATTCTTATAAACGGGTTTGGGTTGGAAAGGACTTTAAAGATCGCCCAGTTCCAACCCCCTGCCCTGGGCATTCTCATCTTCATCCACTTTCTTTTCCTTTAAAAATGCTGGGTTGGTTCCTCTTCTTCTGAACTTCTCCCTCCTCTGCACATTTTTATCCCTTCTGGATTTTTGGTGCTTTTCCTCCTCGGTTTTTTCCCCTTTGCTGCTCTGATTTTTTTCCCTCTTCAAAGGAATTTGCATTTGAAGGATTGAATTCGAAGGATTACAGGAATATCTCGTTTTCCATAATATCCAATTTCATCCCAGCCTGCTCCTATTGGAACCAACTCCCGGCATCCCATCCGCTCCTGGGAGAGCTGGAATGGCTCCGGAGTATTTCCCGCTTGCCAAATTCTGAGAGTTTGAGTCCAAAGCTGCTCTGTTTCCATCAGAATCAAGTGCAGGCTCCAGTTGGAATCAGAACCGTCTGCTCTTCCCAAATGATGGATTTCCATCGGAAAATAATCTCCGCAACTCCTCCAAAAAGGCCCCTGGAAAGCGCTGACTCAGCACCACGGGAAGGAGGGAAGGGGCTCCTGAAGGATCCAGGGACACAGACAGAGGAAATGTAGATGTGTTTAACCAGAAAATGCAATTAGAAAATACTTCCCAATGTCTGACAGAGTTCCTGAGTGCAACTCCTGCACCTCAGACGTCAATAATCAGCCTCCCATTGATTCCGGGCCTCTGGAAGTTCCCTAAAAAGTGTTGGATTTGCTGTAGAAATGGGAGATGCCATCCCCTGGGGACGCCCCAGTGAAGTCACTGTGACACTCCACTTCCCCCGTGTTTTATCATCGATGGAAACGTTCAAAATATTCGGATAAATGTTCGGGGGGTGAAAATAATAATGACAAAAACCTCAATGTTTCTTTTACACTGAAAATTTGCCTTATTTTTATAAATAGTCAGAAAACTCAGAGCATTTGGAACCTGATTTTCTTCTTTTTTTTTTTTTTTTTGATACGCTCTCTGGCTGAGGTGAAACACAACTGGGGAGATGTCTCCTCTTCCTGAGGATGGCTGGGATTGTCCAGGACCTGGAAAACACATCCTGGCAGGAGAAGCTGAGGGATTTGGGGGAGAAGAGGAGGCTCAGGGGGGACCTCATTGCTCCCCACAACTCCCTGACAGGAGGGGCAGTGAGGGGGGGTCGGGCTCTGCTGCCGTGTCCCAAGGGAAAGGAGGAGAGGAAATGGCCTCAAATTGCACCAGGGGAGGCTCAGGTTGGAGACTGGGAAAGAAAATTTCCCTGGAAGAGCGGTGAGGCCTTGGAATGAGCTGCCCAGGGAGTGGTGGAGTCACTGTCTCTGGGAGTGTTCAGGAGGAGTCTGGATGTGGCCCTTGGGGACAGGGTTTGGGGTGATGCTGGTGCTGCTGGGGTGGCACTGGATGGTCCTGAAGGGCTCTTCCCACCTGGATTCTGGGATTTGCAGGGAAGTGCTGGTGGCCGCCAGCCCTGGAGAGCTCCCACAGCACCAACCTGGAGGTCCCCGAGGCTGAGCCTCTCCACATCCCACGGAACAAATTTGACTTTGTGAACATCTTTTTTTTTGGCCTGTAATTCCCATCCATGTTTTTGAAGCTGTTACTCAATTTAACAAGGAAGGAATCTGTTTTCCCAGCTGGAAGGAAACCTGCTCCATGAATTACTGAGCCAGGCCCCCCTCCCAGGACACAGGATAGGCACTGTATTTAATTTCTTATTAAATCCCTTTTTTCCTCTTTAGTCTCCCTGTGTTCTAGCACTGCCCCCATGTTGTTTTTTCCCCTTGCCATCCGTAATTCCACTGGATTTCTGTGTCTCCCTCCTGCTGGATTTTTTTCCCTTCCCACTGGCTCTCTCCAGCAGAAATCCAGCCAACATTCCCACTTCCCTGTGCCTGTGCACTTCCAGCAAGGCAGGAGAAGCTTGCTTCCCTCTGCTCCCCCTGAAATCATGGAATATCCTGAACTGGAAGGGACCCACAAGGATTATCCAAATCCAGCTCCAGGCCCTGCCCAGACCCCCCAACAATCCCCCCCGGGCATCCCTGGCAGCGCTGTCCAAACGCTCCTGGAGCTCTGGCAGCCTCGGGGCCGTGCCCATTCCCTGGGGAGCCTGGGCAGTGCCCAGCACCCTCTGGGGGAAGAACCTTTCCCTAAAACCCAACCTGAATTCCCTTTGGAACCTCTCTGATGGGACACACTCCCCATGGACAATGGACACGGGGGACAGGACATGTCTCCATCCCACGGGATAACAGGGAAAGCAGGAGGGCACCTCAGGGGGGGCACAGGAGGAGTTTTGCACCTCAGGGTGCCAAGGGTGGCTGGGAGAGGGGACTTGGGACACCAGGGAGCCAAACCCTGATCCTGCCACAGCAGTCCCAGCACTCCCAGCTGCAGCTCCCTCGTTTCCCAGCGGGAAGGCAGCAGGATCTCTGCCCAGCCCTCTCCTGACACCGTGCCAGGCGCTCCGTGCCGAGCACAACTTCCCGGGAAAGCCGTGGCGCGGCACCTCCGGCACCTTGGAGCAGGGTCAGGCTCCTCCAGCAGTGACAACATCTGCACGTGGAAAAACCCCAGGGTTCCCGTGGTGGCGGTTGTTTTCCAGATGCCCAGATTCCCGTTCTGGGCACCTCAGGAGGAGTTTGGTCGGTGTTCATCCGTGCCACAGCCAGAGCTGCCACCTGCCAGGCGTTTTTGCACCACGAATGTCCCCAACACGAGGGAAAAGGAGGAGGAGCAGAGCTTTGGGTTGTGGCAGAGAGGAGGAAAAGGGCATGGAGAAAAAGAATTCTCTCCCAGCCCCCATTTTTTTACTTTTTTAATCCCTTCCTTCATTCCCAAACATTTCTTACCCTCTTAAAATGATCTTATCTGCCCAGAAGCTGAAGTGCTGAGCTCTTCGGGTGATCCCAAAACACCTCCCATGGGAAAAGCCTGCAGGTGACCCCAGCAGGTGAGTGACACCTGAACCCCTTCACCTCCCAGCCTTCAGAAACTGAACTTCCACTGAATGATCTTTTTTCTGGAAAGGCTGGGAATATCTGACAGGCTGGGAGAGCTGGGGGTGTTCACCTGGAGAAGGGAAGAACCTCAGGAGACCTGAGAGCCCTTTCCAGCGATTAAAGGGGTCATAAAAAGAAGGAAGAGGGACTTTTTTTGATGGGTAGAGAGTGGTAGGATGAGGGAGAATGGTTTTAAATTGGAAGAGGGCAGGGCTGGATGGGATATTGGGAAGGAATTGTTCCCTCAGAGGGTGGGGAGGCCCTGGAATAGAAAAGCTGTGGCTGCTCCATCCCTGGAAGTGTCCAAGGCCAAGTCGGAGCAACCTGGGATAGTGGAAGGTGTCCCTGTCCACAGTAGGGGTGGGACTGGAGGAGCTTTGAGGTCCCTCCCAGCCCAAACCACCCCATAATTCCATGATTCCTGTGTTTGACAAAGCCATTTTTAGTCCCAAAATTCATTTCCACTGACTAGCCCCTGGCTGATAATGGCACACGTCCCAAAAGCGACCTAGAGATGAAAAATCATGCCCAGGTCCCCCAAACAACTTTCTCCAAACAAACAAATGCACTCAGAACTTCCAAAACCAAGATTTTTGGCAATTTTCAGGTTGCCCGTTGCTGATTCACAAATTCCTGCTCCTCCCTCAGGAATTTTAACCCTCAGCCCGTCAGTTTTTTAGGCACGGGGAGGCCGGTGAGGCTTCAATGATTTCATTTTCTGGAGGTTAAGAAGGTTCTTGTAAATGACTGCTCCAAATAACTGGAAAGCCAGTTAAAACAACTGGATAACAGATGGCAAAGGAAAGTGCTTTCCTGTAAAGTGTTGCAGAGGAGCAGCTCATTTACAAGAAGCAATTACACAAACATCCCCAAGCATCCAAGATCCCATAAAAGGCTTGCTGAGGTGCAAGCCCATTTCCAAGGGAGGATTTTTTTTGTGCTGGAGCAAAAAATCAGGTTTTCCTTTCAATTTTTCCCCCTTTTCTTTTCTTTTTTTTCAAATTTTCTAATCCTTCATTCCCAAACATTTCTTATCCTGCTCAAGGAGTGAAACCGCACAGAGAAGCAATTTTTCCACCACATTTTTTTACCAATAAAAATGATGTATTTCCTTTTAATTCTTCGTTCCTTTAATTCCTCTTTCCTCTGGGGTTAAGGATCACTCCAAGACCAAGCAAGACAACTCCTGTCTTGTGGACAATAAATAGATTTAACAAATTAAACCCCTGGAGTAACAACTCATTTTTTCCTTCGGGATCGTGACAGAAGCCAGGAGCTGCCTCGTGCTGACATTTAGGAAGCTAAACTTAGGTCTGGCTTTACCTTTCCAAGCCCTTTTCAGCCCCCATCTAATCCATTTTGTATGGATAATGGGAACATCACTTTCCTGCAGGATCTTGACACGGTGATGAGTCCGTAAGACCAAAGCCTTTGGATGTGTGCAGACCACAGGACTGGGAGAAAATCATTCCTCAAGCTGGAAAAGGCTGAGGATGGAGATTGAGCAGCTCCAGCTCCTTGGAAGGAGTTTAAAATCCGGAGGTTTTGCTGGAATTTTGTAGGGAAGGCTGAGCAAAGCCTGCAGAAAGATCTGCTCGCAGAATTTCATCTTCATTAGGTACCTGACACATCAAAGGCACAATTTCCCTGCGATCCTAACACCACGCCGGGATTGAGCATCCATCATTTCCTTGGAGAGGGGAGGGAGGATGGAATGGCCTCATCTTAATTAAGGGGTCTTCACTAAGCCACTAATCCTGCACACTCCAGACGTTGGGTTTGTGCCCCGCCATCAGCACTCGGCCTCCTCGTTAAATCTCCAGTTAATTGAGAGCCAGGCATTTCATCCAGAAAATTGCAGGGTAAAAGAAAATATTGGGATAAGGATGAGGATCATAAACAGAAGAATCGATTGGGGAGGATTTTTCTCAAGAATGGGAGAAAGTTGGGGCTCACAGGAAGCTCGGCAATGCCTTTGGACTCTGGGATTGCTGAAGGTGATGTGGGAGTCGGGGACGTGATTCAGGGGTGCTGACGGTGCTGCTGATGGTGGGACTGGATGATCCTGAAGGGCTCTCCTAACCTTGATGATTCTGGGAGGATTTTCCACCTCAGCATCCCAGGAGCTCTGCAGACACCCCCATTCCAGGTTTTCTCTGCTGCAGGGGGTCTGTTGATGGCTGCAGTTGAAGTCCTGGTTACAAACTGGACTCACTGGGCAGCAGAGAAGGGGAAATGCTCTGGATAATGACCGGGAGGGTGATTTCCAACTTTCCATGGGGATAAGGGACAAGTGCCCACCTCCACCAGCAGCACAAACTCTTCTCATGGAGGTCTCCAGCTCAGCCTCGAGGGGTGCATTCCACAGGATCATGGAATTATCAAGGCTGGAAGAGCCCTTCAGGACCATCCAGTGTCACCCCAGCAGCAGCAGCATCACCCCAAACCCTGTCCCCAAGGGCCACATCCAGACTCCTCCTGAACACTCCCAGAGACAGTGACTCCACCACTCCCTGGGCAGCTCATTCCAAGGCCTCACCACTCTGGGAAGGAAGAATTGTTCCCAATCTCCAACCTGAGCCTCCCCTGGTGCAATTTGAGGCCATTTCCTCTCCTCCTTTCCCTTGGGACACGGCAGCAGAGCCCGACCCCCCCTCACTGCCCCTCCTGTCAGGGAGTTGTGCAGAGCCACAAGGTCCCCCCTGAGCCTCCTTTGCTCCAGGCTGAGCCCCTTTCCCAGCTCCCTCAGCCGCTCCTGGGGCTCCAGCCCCTTCCCAGCTCCCTTCCCTGCCCTGGACACGCTCCAGCCGCCTTGGAAGTGGTTGATCTGTCACATAGGGACACAAGGAGCATGAGGGGGGCTCTGCAGCCCCCTGGCAGGGGGTCTCTGCTGGATGTGCTGCCATCCCAACATTTCTCCTGGGACCCCAGGCTCAGGGGGATGGAATGTGTCACCTGCCTCTCCTTGCTGGACACCAGGGTCAGTCCCCTGAGGCTCAGCTGTCCCCAGGAGCATCCCCAGTGCCAAAGTTGTTCCCTCCTCCCTTGCCAAAAATGAGTCCTTTCCTCCTCATTTGTCAAAAGCCCTGGATTTTGTGGGAAGCGCTGCCGTTCCCAGGTGCCCGATGACAGCCGCTGGAATCATCTGCCTTTGATAGAGAGGGGTTTGTGTTTGGGATGAGAGCAGGGAGAGAGCCTGGCTACTGAGTAATCCAAAGCAGGGAACCAAATTTAGCACAGTTGTTCACAGCACAAGGATTTTTGGCAGGCTGCTCCTGCAGCGAGAGCAGCTGTTCACATTTTCTCACCCACCTACACAGCCAGGACAGCCAGGACTGCTTTTTTTTTTTTATTTTTTCTAAATAGAATGAATTGTAGCCATTGGTGAAAGGAGTTTTGCTGGAATCTGCTGCCTTCAGCAGCCTGGATTTGATAGGAAACCCCTCTTAAAGGAACACGAGGCAGTTACGAGCGGGTTTGGAATTGGTGAAGAGTTGTCCAGCCTTTTCTTCCACAGACAACGTTCCAAATAAGTCTTTGAAGAGGAGCTTTTCAAGGAATTCCTTGTGCTTTGATTGTTTGGAAATTTAGTCCGGGAGTTGCTTCACTGATCCCCTCCCTTCTCCCAGCCTGATGTCCCAGAGGAGCAGATGCCAAGGAATTAAAGCGTTCCCCAAAAACTGGCTTCTCCTCACCCAGGAGTGGGAAAAAGGCTTCAAACTCAGCATCTCCTTCCTTTTTTTCCTTCAGGCCAGTAGCTGGTCTGGAATAGGGCCACAATTTTGGGAAGTGGTGGAGTTCTCTGTCTCCTTTTGGCCTCCTCAGAGGCTCCTGCATTGTCCAAAAGTTCCCCAAATGTTCCAGGGGGAAAGTCTGAGGGTAGGGATGAAATCATGTCCTCCGTGGGGATGTTCTGATTTCCCAAGTATGTCTGTGAAGCAGCACAATCATTTTCCAGACTCGAGCATTTCCCTTAAAAGAGATTTCAGATCAGTGGCCAAGACATCAGGGAAAGCATTCCCGGACTGCTCCAGCATCCAACGGCAGCTCTGACACAGAGGGATTTTGTCACCTGCTGCCCCAGACACACAGATCATCCCACTGCTTCTTGCTTCCACTTCCATGCCCTCCAAAACCTGGAACTAGGACAGCTGGGCTTGGAATTCACTCTGTTTTACCCCACATCCCATGGAACATCTCAGGGACACCAGGAAAACTGGAGTTCTAAGTGGTTTGCACTTCTTGATTACCCTGCTCCATCAGAAAGCTTCACATGGAGTTCTTTGGGATAATCAGGAGCACAGAGTGACTTCTTCCTGATGTTTGACCAGGAATTCCTTCATTTCCTAAACACTGAGCACAGGAATGGTCAAATCACTCATAGACTTTATTTCCAGAGTGAGTCCTGAACTGATTTGTTGGAGATCATCCAGGAAGGAACGGGATCATGCATGGGGAGCAGAATTGGAGCCACCACCATCCAAATCCGGCAGGAGAAGGAGATTTTGCAGGACGGGAGCTGCTCCCTGTGCGATTCCTGCCTTGCAGTTTGCAGGCTGACATTCCCGACTTGAATGAGGAACAGGGAAAAGCGGGGCTGTCACAACTGGTGCACACATTAAAGCCTCAATTAAAGCTCAGGGGGCACCTCATGGCTCCCCACAACTCCCTGACAGGAGGGGCAGTGAGGGGGGGTCGGGCTCTGCTGCCGTGTCCCAAGGGAAAGGAGGAGAGGAAATGGCCTCAAATTGCACCAGGGGAGGCTCAGGTTGGAGATTGGGAACAATTCTTCCCTCCCAGAGTGGTGAGGCCTTGGAATGAGCTGCCCAGGGAGTGGTGGAGTCACTGTCTCTGGGAGTGCTCAGGAGGAGTCTGGATGTGGCCCTTGGGGACAGGGTTTGGGGTGATGCTGGTGCTGCTGGGGTGGCACTGGATGGTCCTGAAGGGCTCTTCCCACCTTGGTGATTCCATGATCCTGTGAAACCAGGGGCAGTGGGAATGAGCAGATTTTTCTTGCACCATATTCCGTTGTCCACATCTAAAGTTGGCTCCAGGCT
This sequence comes from Struthidea cinerea, assembly GCA_013397865.1. Lineage (NCBI taxonomy): Eukaryota > Metazoa > Chordata > Aves > Passeriformes > Corcoracidae > Struthidea > Struthidea cinerea. Next base: position 84,008 of record VZTI01001768.1, read on the forward strand.
GGAGCACAGCCAAGGCTGCTGAGCCCCATCCCCTCCCAAGCCTGAGCCTTTGGAATATTGACCAGGATTTCTTTCCTTAGCTCTGGGTGTGGAAAGACATTTCCACAAAACCTTCCTGTCATCCCCAGAACTCAGGGTGGGAGTTCCTCTGGCATGGGTTTGGTCCTTTGTCATGAACAAAGCCTCGACACGCTCAGCTCAACTCTTGACCCTCCTGACTTCAGGAGTGGAACATTCCCATGGATATTGCAGATTTCCAAGGAAAAGACACATTTTTCCAGCCCTGTCTTCCTTGGAGATGTTGCCAGTGCTAAGGACAAAGAGCTTTTGCTGATGGCTTCTTTTAAAAAAAGTGGGATTTGGTGTCTTCTACTTCCAAAAACTGCAGAGCCAAGTCCTGGTTTGGTGTGAACCACGTCACCCTGCTCCTCTTTTATGTTGGTGTGGGAAGCAGGGACAAAAACCTCTTTATTTTACTACCCTGTCATGTTCTGACGGCCTTCCCACATCGCTGGGGTGTTGCTCATATTCCTCACTGGAAAAGCAGCTGAGGAGCCACCAGCTGAACTCAGAGCAGCAGCAGCAGCTGATTCATGGTTTGAGCACTCACAGCTTCGGGGCTGCTCCTCAAAGCAAGGCAGGACGAAAAGCCAACTCCACGATCATCCTGCAACCACCCCGGGGGGGAAAAAAGGCACCTCGGGATGTGTTTCCTAACAAAACTCAGCTGATGTGGGATGGGAGGGCAGGGATGGGGTAACTCCCCAAGCCCTGTTTGCCTTGGCCTGGGAGCGCTGAGGGAAAACATTCCTCAGCTGTCATCACTTCCAGTCCCTGCCACGGAGGTGCTGCTGATGCCATCAACGTCAGCTCCGCATGGGAAACATCCTCCCTGCGTTCCAAGGCACGAGTTCTCCGTGATGCCTGTGGATGCTGAAAAGCTTTGGTAGAGAAATCTTTCAGCTTCCTGCAGCGTTCTGGGAGAACTTTGCAGCTCTCACAGAAGCTATGAAAACACTGCTATGGGTTTTGTAAACTAACTCTTTATCTTGCACCTGGCTTTGTTATGCAGGATTGTTGTGGTTCTGGCTTCCTGATATTTTGGAATAAGTGTCTTAGAGCTTGACCAATCCCCTCAAGGGGTGGATGGCCGAGCACCCAACTGTCTTATGCCATTCAACACACTCTTTGCGAACCCTGTTATAAAAAGATGAATTAATTAATTAATAAAGATTCAGAACTGTTTCCCTTCCGAACTTAGTCGTGACATTCCTCGTCGTTAGTGCCGCTCACAGCGACAGGTGCCCATTCCTAAACCCTCGCGGTGCCCGAAGGCAGAGCTGGGTCCTACAAAAGGCTGCAACTCATGGAACGGGTTGGGTTGGAGGGAACCTCAAAAACCATCTTGTTCCACTGTCACTCCCTGGATGTGACCCTTGGTGAGGCTGAGTCAAGCCAGAAAGAGATAAGCCTTGACTTCCGATGGAATAACTGGGATTTGGGAGAATTTTTTCCCTCCTTCTGTAGTCAGTCCTCTGGATAAGAAGAATCTAATGCCATTCCTGCCTTCCAGGGAAAACCCTGCCGCACAGGGAATAAAGTTCCTGTGTCTGAAGGCAAAATTCCCTCTACCTTGGGCGTGTCCCTGTGGAATATTTGGAAAATATGGAACATTTTATGACAAAAATCAGGAAGTGAGAGCAGCCTCAGGCCTGTGAATTAGTGAAGAGTCAAAACGTGGGATTTTAAATCTCACTGGCAGCCTTGTGCAGAAAACCTTTTTATCCTCCGGAGTTTCCCCCAATATCGGTACAGCTTTAAAAACGACATCTTTTGAAGTGAACCGGAAGAGGAGAAGCAGCCCAGAATGACCATATCAGAGAATCTTCATATCAGAGAATCTTAAACCAGATGTTTTAACCGGAAGATCCTCACCAAAGGCAATTTTCGCAACCGCTGGAGAAAAGCAGCTCCTCTTCGAAAGCCTCTTGAAAGCGGAATCCATTCCAACGAGCCTGTGCGAGGTAGCAGGGAGGGAGAGCTGTGGCTTTCTTCCCCGTGGAGGAATATTTTTTTATTGTTGGAGACTCCTTAAAGAAGGCCTGGGTCTGTCTGGCTGTTAATTGTGGCGTTGTCTAGACAGTGATGATATTATTACCAAGCTATGCGCAGCTCCTCGCTCTGTCACTGTTTCCAGAGCTGCCTACACAAATTGCTTCACTGTTGACATGTGCAAGAGCTCCCCAGATATTTATTTTTCTCATTTAGAGGAGATACGGCCCGGCTTTGAAAACCATTAGGCACTGAACCATTGCTAATGGTGGAAATGTCTTGTGGGTTCGATCTGAGGGGGAAGGAACGGAGGAAGGGAAGGCACCGCGGGCAGGGTCGGATGGGTTTGATCTGGGGGGGAAAAAAATTGGGAGATTTGGGTGTGGTGGACAATGGGATCTGCTCCAAATCTCACTTGTTCCATGGTTGTATTCACCATGGGCTGTCCACATCTGGCGAGGCAAGAAAAGAAAATGCAAAACACCTTCTGGGACCTCAAAAGGGACTTTTGAGAGTGTGGTGGCCATTCAGGGTGGTTCTCGGAGGTAAAAAATGATGGAATTGCTGGATTCATCCCATCAGGCAGAAATGTGACCCTGGGAAGGCTGAAGAGGAACGAGGGCACCTCACACAGGACTAAGAAATAATCCAGGCTCCCCATGGCAGGTCTGGGATCCCGAGTGCCTCCTCCCATCCCATCCTTGTCCACCGCGTTCCAAAGCTCAATTCAGACCCCAAGCTTTCCTGAGACCCCCTCTGGGCACCCCACAGAAGGAATGAATGCCCTGAAAAACACAGCAGAGCCTGCAGGATTTATATCCAAAGGTTTACAGAGGTGCAATTCATATAATTTATGCAGCTTTGTCCCCCAGGATTAAGGATGTAAAGATTGGTATTTATACACATAAATAATTTATGACAATATTTCTAATAAAACACCTTAATCGGAGTTATTTTTGCTACACAGCACAGGCAGATAAAGCTACAGGTAGAGTTCACTGTTTTGAAGCAATTATACTGAAATTAGGAAAAAACAGTAATTAAGTAGAGCTTGATGTTACTCACCCAGAGCAAGGAAAGGGGGAAAATCTCAGCCTCAAGGAGTGACCTCAAAGGGTGTCCCCAATCCAGGGAGGAATCTCCACACACTCCCCGCAGGAATTATATTAGAAGACCCTCCAAATAAAAAGCAAGATTGGGTTTTTATGGGATAAAGTGTCAGTCAGCTGTCCCAGGCAGCCGTGTCAGCTCAGCAGCTTTAGATAAGTTATCAGTACTTTCCCTTGCTGGATCACTTATCAGGTGCTCTGTCTGTCAAATCCTTCCCTGTTCCAGTTTCTATCAGGAAGCTGAGCTTTGGGATTGATGAGTCAGGCTGGTTTCAGCTTGGCGTTGGTTTCCGACCCCAAAAGCAGCCGTTCACCACTGACAGCTTTGAAAATTGAGGGCTGTTGGAATTGTTTTACCCCTGCTCCAGGCAGAGCATCTTCCCACACCTTTGGATCATCATTCCTGAGCACCCTCAGCCTGGGGAAGGTTTGACAGGAGAAAACTGCTCTCAGTCCACGGCAGCACCATCAGAAGCATCATCACGTTCCCAAATCTCCACTGCTTTGATCCCTGGGGTGAAGGGAAGGGCTGGAGGCCTCAAACCTGGCGCTCAAAGCAGCACCTGCGAATCCGAGTGCACAGGATCACAGGATCACAGGATCATGGAGTCACCAAGGCTGGAAGAGCCCTTTGGGACCATCCAGTGCCACCCCAGCAGCACCACCCTCACCCCAAACCCTGTCCCCAAGGGCCACATCCAGACTCCTCCTGAACACTCCCAGAGACAGTGACTCCACCACTCCCTGGGCAGCTCATTCCAAGGCCTCACCACTCTTCCAGGGAAATTTTCTTTCCCAGTCTCCAACCTGAGCCTCCCCTGGTGCAATTTGAGGCCATTTCCTCTCCTCCTTTCCCTTGCAGAGCCCGACCCCCCCTCACTGCCCCTCCTGTCAGGGAGTTGTGGGGAGCAATGAGGTCCCCCCTGAGCCTCCCCTTCTCCAGGCTGAGCCCCTTTCCCAGCTCCCTCAGCTGCTCCTCCCAGGATGTGTTTTCCAGCCCCTTTGCCATCTCCATTGCCCTTTGGACACGCTCCAGCCCCTCAAGGTCATTTTAAAGTGAGGGCCCCAAAACCAAACACAGGATTTGAGATGGGACCTCAAGTGCCCAGCACAGGGGACAATCCCTGCCCTGCTCCTGCTGGCCACACAATTCCTGATCCCAGCCAGGTGCCAGTGGCCCTCTTGGCCACCTGGGCACAATTTGGGCTGCAGAGAAGGTGCCATTTGGGGTTCAACTCTTTGACAGCACTTTCAACTCTGCAGCAGAGGCTGAGCGAGCAATTCCTTCCAAGAGCTGAAGCCCCCGTGTCACCCAGAGCCGCAGTGACAGTGCCACACTGTGACACTTCAGTTGCCAGGCAGGAACAATTTCAGCTGCCACCATCTGCTCTTCCATCATTCCCAAAGGTCCAGTTGAAGGAGCAGCTTCCCCCTGGCTCTGGAGGCTGCCAGAAGTGACAGAACAGAGCAGGAGCTGAGACAGATTTTTATCCTGAGAATCTGCTGGAACTCCCAATTCTCCGATGGAAAGGATTTGGGGATTTTTCTTTTCCACTAGAATTAAACCTGAAGGTTCAGAAGGATGCACTCACCCATTTTGGTTCCTGGTCCCCACAAGAGCATGAAGTCACATCCTGTTCACAAATTGGGACCTTGAAGCTGTGGTTAAAAAACTGAGTCACGATCCCCATTTCACTCACATCGTCCCTATTTTTATGTGGGATTTTTTCCTCTGCCTGCTTTCATTTCCCCTTTTGCTCTTCTATTTCCCCCTCTACTCCAGGATGCAAAGGCTGCTACTCGATACCAAAGCCACGTGTGCTGTTCCCAAAACGGAGCTCGGAAGGATTCGTGACATGGATTTGATGGGAACAACAGCCAGAGACGGTGACTCCCTGATCCCCCCTCCCAGCCCCCCAAAAATCCGTGTTTGATGCTGACCAAAGCTGAAAGCACGGCTGGAGGGAGCTGGAACAAGACGCTGAGTCATTAATTTTCCTGAACTCCGCAGAAGTTTGGAATTACATCATCATTTGAGGGAAGTGCACGAAATTTAGACTCGGTCTCTGTGTGGCCCCGTGGCTCCGCGCCTGGGATCTGGTTTCTGGCTGGGATGGCGGGGCTGGAGGAGGGGATTTGCTGCTCAGTTCCCCCTCACACCCTTCCTTCCCTTGCCTGGGGTTCTGCCTTCCAAACCCCCCGTCCCAACATCGGCCTCGATGCTGGGATGGGGCTCCCAGGAGGGGCTTTTCACACTTCCCCAGTCCAGGGTTCTCTCCACAGCATCCAGGCAGGGAAATAATTTGTGTTGCCTCACCGAGCCGGGGTAAAACTGTGCCAGGGTCCCCAAAGGAGCCTTTGCACCTCTCTGTACCTGAGCAACTCAGGTATCAACTCCAACAAGACTCTTTTTTACCTAAAATAAGCACATTTTATTCATGTATTTGATATCTTTGCATTGCTGAGCACAGTGGGAGGGAGCTCCCTAGGGAGGAAATCCCAGTGAAATCCCAGTGGAAGGAGTCAAAGGCCCCTGAGCCCGCTTGCTCCTCATCGTGGGAAGTGTCTGGAACCACAAACCCAGAGAAATCAAAGAAGGCATCAAAATATGAAAAGTTTCAGTACCCTCTTAACTCACCGATGTTTCTCGTGACTCCTCTTGTGTAGAATCCCAGGATTTAGGCTGGAAAAGCCCTCCCAGCCCATTGAGGCCAAGCTGTGCCCGATGCCCACCTTGTCCCCAGCCCAGAGCACTGAGTGCCACCTCCAGGAATTCCTTGGACACCTCCAAACCTCCCTGGGCAGCCCCTGCCAAGGCCTGACCTCCCTTTCCAGGAAGAAATCCCTCCTGATTTCAACCTGGAAACCTCAAGGAAAAGGCACAATCATTTCTTTGCCATGCAGCACATCAAAAACCTGAAGTTTTCCCAATTTAAGACATCGGGGTTGTTTTATGTTGTGGAATTTTTCCTGCTGTTCTGTGTTTGGAAGCCATACAAACTCAAATTCAATGAGGATTTTATTCCTAAATCCTAAAACAGGATTGACTCTTACTGGTGCCTGAAATTTCTTTTGTATTAAGGTTTTTAGGTTAGGAAAGATGGTGTTTGAATATTAGGAATATTTTCCAAATGTGTTAAGAATGGGAGTTAAAATCCTGTGGTCAGAGGCTATTGAAGGGCTTGGGACTGGTTTGGGACTGGTTTGGGACTAATTTGGGACTGAATTCGGGCTGGTTTGGGACTGGTTTGGGACTGAATTCGGACTGATTTGGGACTGGTTTGGGACTGGTTTGGGACTGGTTTGGGACTGAATTCGGGCTGGTTTGGGACTGGTTTGGGACTGAATTCGGGCTGGTTTGGGACTGGTTTGGGACTGAATTCGGACTGATTTGGGACTGGTTTGGGACTGGTTTGGGACTGGTTTGGGACTGAATTCGGGCTGGTTTGGGACTGGTTTGGGACTGAATTCGGGCTGGTTTGGGACTGGTTTGGGACTGAATTCGGACTGATTTGGGACTGGTTTGGGACTGGTTTGGGACTGGTTTGGGACTGAATTCGGGCTGGTTTGGGACTGGTTTGGGACTGAATTCGGGCTGGTTTGGGACTGGTTTGGGACTGAATTCGGACTGATTTGGGACTGGTTTGGGACTGGTTTGGGACTGGTTTGGGACTGAATTCGGGCTGGTTTGGGACTGGTTTGGGACTGAATTCGGGCTGGTTTGGGACTGGTTTGGGACTGAATTCGGACTGATTTGGGACTGGTTTGGGACTGGTTTGGGACTGGTTTGGGACTGAATTCGGGCTGGTTTGGGACTGGTTTGGGACTGAATTCGGGCTGGTTTGGGACTGGTTTGGGACTGATTTGGGACTGGTTTGGGACTGGTTTGGGACTGATTTGGGACTGGTTTGGGACTGGTTTGGGACTGAATTCGGGCTGGTTTGGGACTGGTTTGGGAGTGCTTTGGAACTGGTTTGGGACTGGTTTGGGACTGCTTTGTGACTGGTTTGGGACTGGTTTGAGACTGGTTTGGAACTGATTTGGGACTGCTTTGGGACTGTTTTGGGACTGCTTTGGGACTGGTTTGTTCCTCCCATGGATGCAAAGGTATTCTCATCTCATCAGTCATTTTTTACAGTGGTTTATTTTGTGGTCGAGCTCCCTCAGTTTCAAAGAGCAGAGAAAAATTTTTTTAAGGTTGACCCTTCCCTGGCCTCTTTTTTTTAATTGGAATACTGGGAAAAATGAGCAGGAGGCAGGAATGAACAAAATCAGGAAAATACAGGGCATTTTAGAGTAAATGTAAATCGTATTAAAATTAATTTATTGATAAATTCGTGAAATAAATTTTCCAAAATTAGGAAGTGCCAGAAGTTGTTTTGGTCAGGTGAAATCAACCTGCACTGCACGTTGGCAATGTCACAAAATCATGGAATCATCAGAGTTGGAAGAGCCCTTCGGGACCATCCAGTGCCACCCCAGCAGCACCAGCATCACCCCAAACCCTGTCCCCAAGGGCCACATCCAGACTCCTCCTGAACACTCCCAGAGACAGTGACTCCACCACTCCCTGGGCAGCTCATTCCAAGGCCTCACCGCTCTTCCAGGGAAATTTTCTTTCCCAATCTCCAACCTGAGCCTCCCCTGGTGCAATTTGAGGCCATTTCCTCTCCTCCTTTCCCTCGGGACACAGAAGACTCCCTGAAATCAGAATGATGCTGATTAAATTAAACCACAGAGCAACATGCAAATATTTATCCTTATTTTAACAATGAAGGATAAAAATGATTTCGCAAATGAAACACGTCAGTAATAACTTTGCTGTTAAAAATTGGATTTATGGAGGGAATTTCCTGCCTGGAGTTGCTTGGTTTCAGACCCCTGGAGCTGCAATAACCATGAGGACATTGGTTTTTCTCCGTATAGTTTCTCATATATAAAAAAAGTGTGATTTGGGTTTTAGAAACCAATTGTCCCCTGGGAGGGTGGGGAGGCCCTGGCACAGGGTGCCCAGAGCAGCTGTGGCTGCCCCTGGATCCCTGGCAGTGCCCAAGGCCAGGCTGGACAGAGCTTCGACCAAACTGGGATAGTGGGAGGTGTCTGGGTTCGGAATGAGAAGAGCTTTAAAGCCCTTCCCAACCCAACCCAACCCAAATGCTGAGAGAAAATGTTCTATTTCCAAACGAACTCTGATATTCACACAAACAGGTTTTTTCCTTGCCGACCACTTGGCACGTTTTCCCCTCACTGTTATCCAGAGGATTCTCCTGACAGGATAATTCCACCTCCCCTCCACAGAACTCCTCCTCAGCAGGGTTTATGCACAGGACAATCTTAAGGAGTTTCACCCAGAAGAAAAGCTGCTCCTCAGCTCACTTTTTATTTCACTTTTTCTTTCAATTCCCTCACACAACTGATTCAATAAATCCCTTCTCAGCCCACAAGTCAGAGCTGCCTCTCTGCCACGTCCCAGCGAGTTCTGTCTGCCCCACAGAAGCTTTTTTAAAGAGTTCCACATCCTAAATGAAACCCAAGAGCAATGTCAACATTGTCCCTGCTGCCAAAAACCGGAGAGGCCAGCTTGGAAAAGTGCAATGCACCCCTCTCTTTGCTTTTTCCTGCTGTTCCCTGTCAAAATATTCCGTGTTAACATCTATCACCCTCTTCATGGTGCGTGTTTTCTGCCGGGGAGCACCCCTGGGATTTTTTCTTGTCGCTGGGATAGGGGGTTGTGTGGAGGAAACACAGAAATGAATTTATAATAATTAGGGAATCGCAGAATTATCAAGGCTGGAGGAGATCTTGAGCATCACCCAGTCCCACCCTCCCACCGCAACCCCCAAAGGTCACATCCAGCCACCTCTGGAACACTTCCAGGCCCCACCACCTCCCTGGGCAACTCATTCCAATGCCTGGACACTCCTGCAGGGAAGTTTTTCCCCAATATCCAATCTGAACCTCCCCTGGTGCAACTTGAGGCCTTTTCTGCTGGAGCGGGGTTTAGTCCTGCTGGGAATAAAACCGGGTGAGTAAAACCCGGAGTTATCCCCGTGAATTCAGCTCCTTGCCTTCGTCCAGCTTGGGAAGGAGATGCCAATATCCCCCCGATCCTGTTTTGCATCCCTGTGGATTCCTGCTGTCCCACAGCCCGTGGCAGTCAGGGATGGTCTCTTGGAATTGCAGCACAGGCCGTGTTTTTTCCCCCAGAACTCCCCGATTACGCTCAATTTGGGGTTTCCCAATGGAAAATGGAACTCCTCACTGGTTAAAAGTCGCACATTTTGGCGAAGTGGCGCTGCAAGTGCCCCCTGAATTGGCAGGATTAAAGCTACAGCATTCAGGGCCTTGCACAACCTCTCTCCCTCAGCGAGGTGTTCATGGACCAAAACGGGAAAATTACCTCAGGAAAACATTTCCTGGCTGGATTAGGCCCCAGTTCCCAGCACTCCACACGCTGCTTGCACACGGCAGGGGAGGACTTTCATCCCTGCAGAAGAAGGATCACCTTGTGGTTTCCACCACGGCATCGGGAATTGCGAGGGCTCCATGACTCCAGGGAAGTGCCACCACCTCCAATTTACGGAAGGAGAGCTGTGCTGGGCCTCCTCCTCCTCCTCCTTCCCTGGGTTTTGGCTGGGAATGTTTCCCTACTTGCTCTTTGCCTGGGAGGGAGAAGCTTTTTTGGCCACCGCAGCTCCAGGAATGCCGTGAGCGGTGCCTCGATCTGCCGGGATTTTGTTTCATCCATGAAAAACCTGGTCCCGGTCCCAGCCCCATCCAGGCAATTTGGGGTGAGCTTTGGGATCTCCAGCTAAGATGAAACCTGTCCAAAATGCACAGATAATACACAGAAAACGTCGACATTGCTCTCGGGTTGCATTTGGGATGTGGAACTCTTTAAAAAAAGCTTCTGTGGGGCAGACAGAACTCCCCGGGACGTGGCAGAGAGGCAGCTCTGACTTGTGGGCTGAGGAAATGTTTTCCTGAGGTAATTTTCCTGTTTTGGTCCATGAACACCTCGCTGAGGGAGAGAGGTTGTGCAAGGCCCTGAATGTTGTAGCTTTAATCCTGCCAATTCAGGGGGCACTTGCAGCGCCACTTCGCCAAAATGTGTGACTTTTAACCAGTGAGGAGTTCCATTTTCCATTGGGAAACTCCAAATTGAGCGTAATCGGGGAATTCTGGGGGACAAAACACGGCCTGTGCTGCAATTCCAAGAGACCATCCCTGACTGCCACGGGCTGTGGGACAGCAGGAATCCACAGGGATGCAAAACAGGATCGGGGGGATATTGGCATCTCCTTCCCAAGCTGGACAAAGCCAAGGAGCTGAATTCACGGGGATAACTCCGGGTTTTACTCACCCGGTTTTATTCCCAGCAGGACTAAACCCCGCTCCAGCAGAAAAGGCCTCAAGTTGCACCAGGGGAGGTTCAGATTGGATATTGGGGAAAAACTTCCCTGCAGGAGTGTCCAGGTGTTGGAATGAGTTGCCCAGGGAGGTGGTGGGGCCTGGAAGTGTTCCAGAGGTGGCTGGATGTGACCTTTGGGGGTTGCGGTGGGAGGGTGGGACTGGGTGATGCTCAAGATCTCCTCCAGCCTTGATAATTCTGCGATTCCCTAATTATTATAAATTCATTTCTGTGTTTCCTCCACACAACCCCCTATCCCAGCGACAAGAAAAAATCCCAGGGGTGCTCCCCGGCAGAAAACACGCACCATGAAGAGGGTGATAGATGTTAACACGGAATATTTTGACAGGGAACAGCAGGAAAAAGCAAAGAGAGGGGTGCATTGCACTTTTCCAAGCTGGCCTCTCCGGTTTTTGGCAGCAGAGACAATGTTGACATTGCTCTTGGGTTTCATTTAGGATGTGGAACTCTTTAAAAAAGCTTCTGTGGGGCAGACAGAACTCGCTGGGACGTGGCAGAGAGGCAGCTCTGACTTGTGGGCTGAGAAGGGATTTATTGAATCAGTTGTGTGAGGGAATTGAAAGAAAAAGTGAAATAAAAAGTGAGCTGAGGAGCAGCTTTTCTTCTGGGTAAAAAAAACCCAACCAGTTCCAGTCCTAGCCAGGCAACTTGGGATGAACTTTGGGATCTCAAACTAAAACAAAACAAGATTTAAATACACAGATACTGCAGCAAAGGGATTTGGAGTTGTGTGCACGAACTAATTTCAGTTTTGCTTCGCTCAAAAGCCCTTCTGGTGTGACTGTCTAAGAGTTAGACTGGAGATTAATTGATCTTGACATAGCTGAGGGGAGACTATCATTAAAGCCGAGCCTAGGCTGGAAAAATCCACGAAGATTTCTGTCTTCTGATGTGGAGTGGTGCTTTTTAACTGCAAAAATCTCCCTCGGTTTAAAAAGTGTCACCTAAGGGAAGAGGAGGAAATCAGCTGGAGAGGATCCTGGATCCTGGGGTTTCCCTTTCCTCAATCCAGCCTTGGGAGCTGCAGATTAACGTGGTCACCCCTCAGCTCAGCCAGGAGGGCTCAGTAAAGCCATATATTGGATAATACCTTGGATTTCCATAGAAGCCATATATTGGATAATATCTTGGATTTCCATAGAAGCCATATATTGGATAATATCTTGGATTTCCATAGAAGCCATATATTGGATAATATCTTGGATTTCCATAAAAGCCATATATTGGATAATATCTTGGATTTCCATATCCAAAATATTGTGCTGGCACTCTGGAAAAAGGGGATCCGAGCCGTCAAAACATGGGAGAGCCACGGGATTCCCAGCTGATCCCAACCAACACAGCTCCGCTCCCACAGACACCAGCGGAGGATCCAGAAATCTTCCTGAGGATGTAAAACCTGGCTGGAAGAACATTCATCTTCCATTCTTCATTCCTGCCATGGAGACACAGTGGAAGTTCAGTGTGCTTTCCATGGGCCATGGTTGGATTTTCCTTCCTGGGAGCCACGGGGTGACCGGAAAACTCAGTGCCTCTGCTTCCAAATCATTCGAAGCCCCTTGGTTTCCCACACTGGGATTTTAAGGAGCAGTAGCAGCAAGCCGTGGCACCAAATAAACCCATTCCAGCTGGAGGAATGGGTTCATTTGGAGGGTTAATAGGTGGAGAAATTTTGAAAGAGGAGGAAAAATTTGCAGTTTCTGAGGCTTCTCTTACATGAAGACCATGGAATTAGAGAGTGGTTTGGGATGGAAGGGAGCTTAAAGCTCATCCCATCCCACCCCTGCCATGGCAAAATTTGGGCCCGTGATTTTCCCAAAAAAAGCTCTAAATATTCGTGCCATGGATATCTCATAATTCCCAGTTTGGGAATAACCAGCAGAGAGCCCCCTGTGTCCCCCGGGGGAGTGGATTAAAGTGACAATGATGACAAAGACATTTCTGAATTTGATTTGCTCGCACCATCCCTGGGGACCATCCAAGGCCGAGCTCCTGAGGAATGCCACTCACGCCAGCTGGAATGTCTTGTTTACCCTCTGGAATTACTCCTCCATCCCTCTCCCTCCCGAAGCTAAAAAGCAGCGCTCCCTGAAATCATTTATTTTGCCTCTCCCATAAATTTGCTCCCTAAACTTCAAGGCAGCATTCCAAACTGAACCAAAATATCCCGGAAAAGCTCTGCTCTTATCTCTTGGCTGTCTGGCTTTGGGCAACATTTTCCATGACAACGAGCAGCAGCTAAAAAAAATACAACCAGAGCCCAAACATCAGCAGGGGATGGATGGACCAACACAAATACAGGGAAAACAAGGAATTTTTATCTATAAAAACCAATTTCTTCAGCAAAGTTTGTTGTTTCTATCTTGGATCCCCAGCAGGATTTTCCACAAGCAGAAGGATCAAAATCTCCCAGGTTCTACCACGAAAGCTCTAAGAAAATATCGTTTTTATTTATTTCAGCTCTTTCTTCACCCACATTTATACTCCTCATTTTATATTTCCCACCATTCAGGCACAGGCTGCTCACTTTTCTTCCCATAAGGAAATACCCAACAATTTTGCCTTGGAAATTGTATTTATCTCGCAGAGAAAGCTGAATTATGAAAGCTAAAAACCCAGCTAAATTCAGCAGAGGTTTTTATTTTTTTTTTCACTATTTCAAGCCTCTGACAGCATGAAAAAAATCCGATTTTTTTTTTAATCATCCCGTATAAATTAATAGTATTTAATATAAATTGAGAGCATTGAGCAGTGTTTAAAGAGAAGGGAGTCACGGTCTAACTCTTCCCAAAGAGTGGGAATGTGGCTGGCAGGGGGAGATGAGCCCCAGACACCGCTGAAATCTCTGAAGATGTCTGCAGCAACCAACACTCTCCCTAATGAGACCTCAGAATGTCTTGATGAGCTTCTCTAATTGCTCCGCATAATTGGAAGGAGCTGCAGCCCCATTTCAGAAACGCTCAGCTGCGAATTGGGGGGATGTGGCTCTAATTAAGCTGGGGAGGGGGTTGGGTTTGGGGGGGGGGCTTTTGTTTTATTTTCCTTGATTTTGTTCTGTTTTGATTTGGTTTCCAGCCCTGATTATTTAAGGGTGAAAACAACATTAATCAGTGGCCAGATTGATCAATTATCAATTGCAAACATCTCACGGTCTCCTGATAATTTGTGGTCCATCAGGGAATTGGCACTGTTCCTAAAGGAACAACCAGCATCTCGCAATATTTCACTCCTTCCCACCAAATCAGCGGCTCTTCCCAAAATTCTGACGTTCAGGCAGCCGGCAAATAACCAGAAATACTTTTAAAAGCAGCTTCAAAAGGTAAATGTTTATGCTGGGGGTGTTCACCTGGAGGAGAGGAGGCTCTGGGGAGACCTTAGAGCCCTTCCAGGGCTTTAGGAAAAGGAGGGAGAGGGATTTTTATAGGTACAGAGAGTGACAGGACAACGGGAATGGTTTTAAACTGAGGCAGGGCAGGGTTGGATTGGATGTTAGGAGAACCAGGGAATGCTGTTCCCGATGCCCCCCAGGACAGGGTTGGGCTCTCCAGGCTCCCAGGGAATATTCCTGGCTAAAATTCCACTTGCCATCCACCAGAATCCCAACGTCCCTTTCCGCAGTGCTGCTCTCCTTCCTCATCTGTCCAACATCCAGGGTTGTTCCAGCTGCAGAATCCATCCAGGTGTTTGTTCAAGTGTTCCCAGACCTCTCATTTTTCTGGGACTCCCTTTCCAGGGATTCAACAATCTCCCATCACCTCTTATCACCCCCGAAGGGTGAGATTTGTCCATGGATTCCCCCAAATCCTCCTGATCAATCACGAGCTCCTTGCCATAGATCCAGTTGGATTTATCTCCATGCTGTGCTCACGGTTGCAAAATTCCACGATCCAACTTTTCTCCCAGGGTTGGATTTCTCCCTCGGTCTTAGAACTGCATTTAGACTGAGATGAAAAGATGCTGCTGTTCCCTATTTACTACTGGGAAAGCATGGAAGCTGGTACCTGGGAGTGAGGTATGAGCAGCAGAAACCTGGAATATTATCCCGGAAAAGTCTGTCAGTCCCAATATCAGACTTTGCCTCCAGTATCTGCATTTCCACAAGGAGCTGTGCAGAGAGAGAGGCTTGACAAGGAGATCCACACCCACAGCGTATCATGGATGTTCATAAGAGTGGAATTTTCTGGAATCCCAGGATCCCTGAGGCTGGAAAAGCTCTCCCAGCCCATCAAGGCCAAGCTGTGCCCGATGCCCACCTTGTCCCCAGCCCAGAGCACTGAGTGCCACCTCCAGCCCTTCCTTGGGCACCTCCAGGGATGGGCACTCCAAACCTCCCTGGGCAGCCCCTGCCAAGGCCTGACCTCCCTTTCCATGGGGAAATTCCTGCTCCTGGTGTCCAAGCTGAGCCTCCCCTGGCCCAGCCTGAGGCCGTTCCCTCTCCTCCTGTCCCTGTTCCCTGGGAGCAGAGCCCGACCCTCCCCGGCTGCCCCCTCCTGTCAGGGAGTTGTGCAGAATGAGTTGGAATATTGGAATATTGGCCCAAAACAGGCTGAGGACAGGAGCAGGAGCAAGGCAGCTTCATCACCCTCTTTGATCATCCCCAGCAGCAGCAGCGAAGCTTTGTGGTGTTTGCCTCGTTCATTCCTTATTTTTAATGATTTTTTTTCTTCCTTTAGGAGCACAAAAGATCCGGGAGATCGAATCTGGCACTTCATCATCTCTCTCATAATCTCCTTCCACGAAAATGTGTTAATTTGGAAAAATAAAAAGGAGGATAAAAGGAGGATTTATGAACACCCCCAGCCTAATAAAGAAGCTTACAACACTGCAAAAAGGGCCGCTGTTAAATATGTTTCACATTTGAAGGGCTGTAAAATTGTTCGAGCAAGCTCTGGCGAGCCTGGTTTTAATGAAGTCTTTTGTCTCTCCAAGGCAGAGCATTCCATGTGGAGAAGGTTCTTTCCCCCCACTGCTGATGGAGTTAACTCTCACAGGGATATCCCTCTTTCCGGAAGGAACAAGAAATCCCCCTATCCAGCGCATTCCCTGAGCCCTGGTGGAGGCTGCCAAACAAAGTGCCAAGTGCGCAGAGTTGGGATGTCTCCCAAATAAACGGTCAGCGCCAAAAATCCGGCTCCCAAAGGAATGAGAAATCCAGGCTGTGTCATGTGTGGTCATGCCCAGCAAGAACATCCAGGTTGGTTGTGCTTCCCAAAAGTTTTGCTTTTCCCACTCTGAAATCCCAGCCCTTCTGATCATCCCCCACACCTTTCAACGTTGGTTTTCTCCTGCAGCTTCTCCTCCATCCCCCTGAGCATTCCATGTTCCCTGTGCCTCCTGCTGTGGGATGGCTTCATCCCTGATTTCTCCTCACCCTCACAGGCTGCTTCTCATGGAATTCCAGGATGGTTTGGGCTGGGAGGGACCTTAAAGCCCATCCAGTGCCACCCCTGCCATGGGCAGGGACACCTCCCACTGTCCCAGGCTGCTCCAAGCCCCAGTGTCCAGCCTGGCCTTGGACACTGCCAGGGATCCAGGGGCAGCCACAGCTGCTCTGGGCACCCTGTGCCAGGGCCTGCCCACCCTCCCAGGGAACAATTCCTGCCCAAGATCCCATCCAGCCCTGCCCTCTGGCACTGGGAAGCCATTCCCTGTGTCCTGGCCCTCCAGCCCTTGGCAACTGTCTCTCTCCATGGTTCCTGCAGCTCCTTCAGGCCCTGCAAGGCCACACTGAGGTTGATGCCTTAACTATCCTCCTAGAAACAGAGACGGGACAGGAGTAAGGGAATAAGGTGGGGATTTATTTGAAAGGCCTTCAAAGGTACCCCTGGGGAGCCAGAGGCTGCTGCCAGGATGGACCCCGAGATGGACGGCAGGGCACGAGTTCTTCACACTTTTATAGGTTTGGTTCNTTTGGTTTACACAGTTTGGGCCTAGGACGGTCCGAGTGTCCTTGAGAAGCAGGCCTGGAGAGGCTTTGTTGTGTCTGCCCAGCACAGAGAGCAGAAATGAACAGGCTACAAGAAACATCAGAGCTACACACTAAATAGTACAGAACTTTAAAAAATATAAGAGTTAAAACCTAAGGCATCAAGGTCACCCCAGAGCTTCTCCTCTCCAGGCTGAACAATCCCAGCTCTCCCAGCCTTTCCTCCCAGCAGAGCTGCTCCATCCCTCTGCTCATCCTGGTGCCTCCTCTGGCCTCTCTCCAGCAGCTCCACGTCCTCCCTGTGCTGGGCCCCAGGGCTGGGGCAGCTCTGCAGGTGGGGTCTCACCTGAGCACAGGGGCACAGGGGCACAATCCCAATCCCTTTCCTGCTGCCCACACTTTATTTTTCCCTTCATTTTCTCTTGCCACTGTGAACTTTTCCAGACCCAGATAAAACCTCAGGAGCAGCCAAAAGCCCTCTGGCTCCACAGCTGAACACGATGACATTCTTGCCAGTGCTCTCCAACTTGGAATTTCACTCCACTGGCTTCCCTGTGCATGAGAAAACCTCCAGGCAGTGGAACAAAGGTGTGTGACTGGAGCAGAGGCGTGTTAAGTGAAGGAAAAATTGGTGACACCTCCCTCCTGTTTTCCTGGAAGGGAATCCAGAGGTGAGGCGCTCCTGACAAGCTCCTTATCCTGAAAAGAGAGGGAGAAAGGAGCTGCAACAGCGCTGAGTCATGAAACTGCTGAGGATGCTTTTGAGGCAGAGCATCTCATGTGTCATCCCTTGCCGGTGGCTCTGGAGCAGGGAATGTGGTCCTGCAGGGATGCAGAGCAGGAATTGGCTTTGAACTGGAGGGTGGCCTGTGGCAGCCGAGCCTCTCCCTCCTCCGTGTGGGCGTGGGCTTGGCAGCAGCTTTAAACTCCTTGCGTATCCTAGAGCTGCTCCTTGCCCTTCCCTTTCTCCTGGAAAAGGATGTGTTTATTACCCCTTGGCATTCCCAGGAATGGCTTTGTTTCAGTGGAATTTGTGCCTTCCCTGACTCGAGAAATATTCACTCCCATCCTCAGGATTTTCCTTTGGAGCCCCTTCATTCGGAGCCTCAGGATTTTCACATCAGCCTCGCACATCCAGCAGGTTTCTGGATGTTACTGTCAGGTAACTATCCCAGCAAAATCCCACGGGAAATCCACACCAGCAGCAGGCAAACTGGAAAAAACAAAAAGCTGTCCTGAACCCACTTCAAAGGCTCGGAATGGGGACAGGGAAAGGCTGCAGGAGGAAACAATTCCTGGTGTCCCACCCACCTTGCGGGCCAGGGCACGGACAGGCCACACACCGGGAAATATTTCCGCAGTCCAGCCCCTGGATAATTTATGAGGGCTGAAAATGCGAAATCCTAACGTTCAAACTGCTCTCTCCTGCGCAGAGGTGGGCAAGGTAATGGAGCATTAAGTCTGGCTCAGGCTGGAACCCGGCTCTGTCTCGGCTCCGTGCCCGGCACTGAGGGAGAGTCAGAGTCAGGGCGATGAAAAGTGTCTGGCATCACCTCCCGCAGCTCAGGGCGACCCGAGGAGCTCACACGTGGGTGCCTGTAGGTGCTAAAAAGCCAGAAGCAGAGAAGTTCTTCAGCCTTTTCTCAATATTCTGTGAGCAGACTGTCTTTCCTATGGAAACTATTTTAAACAAGGTCACAGTTCCATAAACTCCTTGCACTCGCAGGCTGTTTTGCAAGATTGTTATGGCTTTGACTTTGAAAATATTATGGAATAGGTATCTTAAAACTTGGCCAATCCTCTCAAGGGGTGGATGGCCGAGGAACCAATTACCTACTGCCACTCAACACACTTTTTGTGATCTATCCTATATAGTAGTCAGAAAATTATTAAAGAAAAGCTTCAGCTTCCACTTGTTCATGAGCCTGGACTCTGTGGCGTTTTCTTTGTGCGCCTCGGACGTAGCAGCGACAGGTGCCATGTCCCGTCCCACTCCCATCCCCTGCCCCACACTCACATCCAAAGGCCTAAGGATGTTTTTCCCTCGTGGGGATAACACAAGGAAAGGTTTGGCCTCTCCCAGCCCAGGCTGCGCTTCCCAACCCCGTTGGAGAAACGCTCGGCCATAACTGGGGGCATCTTTCAGCAGGATCTATCCCCGGCAAGGTGAGACGGCGGGAATTGTTCCTCCCCCTCTGAAGGTAAACTGCTGCTGAACCCTGAGCCCCACGTTCACCTGCCTGCCAGAACACGTCTGGAATTACATAAGACCAAGTTTTATTTCATTTCAGGCACACGGAGAGGGTTGCACCAAATCCCTGAGACACTTGAACAGCTGGAAAAAGCCCCACGTGCAGGAATTTTCGCTTGATTTGCAACAGCTCAGAGGGGGGACTGGCATTTCCACAACCTTTTCATAAAACTTGTAGAGATTTGCAAAATCTACGCCCAGATTTACCCCAGCTTAGGGCAAATATTTCTTTTCCAGTTCAGGATCACTCTTAATCTTTGGAAATGTAGAAAAAACATTTTGTTAATTAGAACTCTTTGAAAATGGAACTTTACATGGAAACAATGAATGGTTTGGGTTGGGAGGGACCTCAAAGCCCATCCAGTGCCACCCCTGCCATGGGCAGAGACACCTCCCACTGTCCCAGGCTGCTCCAAGCCCCAGTGTCCAACCTGGCCTTGGACACTGCCAGGGATCCAGGGGCAGCCACAACTTCAACTTTTCTAATTCTGGGAACAAATGCAACTGAATTTTGCATGTGAATTACACTTTTTTTCCCCCCAAATTCAGACACACCCACTTATATTCTGAATTCACATCGAATCACAGAACACCCTGAGTTGGAAGGGATCCTTATGGATCATCCAGGACTGCCCAGACCCCCCAACAATCCCCCCCGGGCATCCCTGGCAGCGCTGTCCAAACGCTCCTGGAGCTCTGGCAGCCTCGGGGCCGTGCCCATTCCCTGGGGAGCCTGGGCAGTGCCCAGCACCCTCTGGGGGAAGAACCTTTCCCTGCTCTGCAGCCTGAGCCTGCCCTGGCCCAGCTCCAGCCGCTCCCTGGATGCTCTCCCTGACACCAGAGAAAAAAATATTCATCCACATCAACCCAGTAATATTTTTGTCCCAGTCACTGGCTGCATCTGCTTTCAATTCCAACAATAAAGGAGACAGAAAATCATCCAAATCCCCAGCTCAAACCACTCACGAGTTCCTCTTTTCAAGCACTTCTTGTTGACTCCCCAGCCAGTCCCAGTCCCCGAATTAACACCCAATGGGGTCTCAATCCTCCTGGTTTTTCCATGTGCTTCTCTGCTCTTCCCTCTGCACAGGGAAATACTGAGAATTGCACAATATTTGGTTTTCAACCTACTTTGGGCTGGATTTCATGCACTGCAAAAACCACAGACTTCTGAGATCCCACCTGGAATTCTGTGCACAGCTCTGGTGTCCCCAACATGGGAAGGACGTGGAAATGTTGGAAAAAGTCCAGAGCAGGCCACGATGCTCTCAAGGGGACTGGAGCACATCCCCTATGGAGACAGGCTGGGAGAGCTGGGAATGTTCAGGCTGGAGAAGAGGAGGTTGTGCAGAGACCTCGCAGCAAATTCCAGGGTCCGAAGGGGCTGCAGGGAAGTTGGAGAGGGACTTTGATCAGGAACGGGAATGTCAGGAAAAGTGGGAATGGCTTCCCAGTGCCAGAGGGAAGAGTTAGATGGGATATTGGGCAGGAATTGTTCCCTGGGAGGGTGGGCAGGCCCTGGCACAGGGTGCCCAGAGCAGCTGTGGCTGCCCCTGGATCCCTGGCAGTGCCCAAGGCCAGGCTGGACACTGGGGCTGGGAGCAGCCTGGGACAGTGGGAGGTGTCCCTGCCCATGGCAGGGGTGGGATGGGATTGGTTTTAAGGCCCCTTCCATCCTAAACCATTCCGGAATTCCATGGTTGATACATCTGGGCTTTGTGGACACATTTATTGCCTTCAGGTCCTTGCAGGAAGAAAAAACCTTGTGTTTTCTCCACCTGAACATTCCCAGGCTTGCTGAGTGTCCTTCAGCTACTTATTTCCTTTTCCATGCTCCCATCCCTGCAATAAAGGGATAACAATTCCCACCCTTTCTGTGAAGCCACTTATCAATGATTTTACAAAACTCCTCCCTTCCCAGGCCCTTGGGAAAACAATTCCTTTAAATTACTTAACACAAGGGCAAAAATATCCTTAAGAAGGCACTAAAACCCCTAAAATTATCCCACTTTTTTTCTTGATGTATGGGAAAGCTGTAATTAGTAAACAAACTTTCCCTGGTGCCTTAATTGGCTGGAAAAACATGTGGGA
Organism: Struthidea cinerea; assembly: GCA_013397865.1. Taxonomy (NCBI): domain Eukaryota; kingdom Metazoa; phylum Chordata; class Aves; order Passeriformes; family Corcoracidae; genus Struthidea; species Struthidea cinerea. Next base: position 104,869 of record VZTI01001768.1, read on the forward strand.
TTTTTCCTGGTTTCCACTTCACCGTGGTTTTGCCCTGCCTGAAGCTGTGCTCCTGTTGTGGTCAGGCCGTTTGCTCAGTCCTGCCTCAACGTTGTGTTCACAGGAGAGATCTGGGAAGGAAGGACTGGGGAAGAGTCAATAAACGTTGGATTCCTCCAGCATCATCAATTTTGGGTGAAATTGGGGAGTTTTGAACATGAAAAGATGAAGTTTGCAGCAATTTTCATTGCCTTTTTAAGATTTGTTTTGGGGTGGGGTTTTTGGTCTTTTTAAAATTGTGGGAATACTTCAAAAAGGACATTGAGGGGCTGGAGCATGGCCAGGGAAGGGAACAGAGCTGGGAAAAGGGGCTGGAAAACACATCCTGGCAGGAGCAGCCAAGGGAGCTGGGAAAGGGGCTCAGCCTGGAGAAGAGGAGGCTCAGGGGGGACCTCATTGCTCCCCACAACTCCCTGACAGGAGGGGCAGTGAGGGGGGGTCGGGCTCTGCTGCCGTGTCCCAAGGGAAAGGAGGAGAGGAAATGGCCTCAAATTGCACCAGGGGAGGCTCAGGTTGGAGATTGGGAAAGAAAATTTCCCTGGAAGAGTGGTGAGGCCTTGGAATGAGCTGCCCAGGGAGTGGTGGAGTCACTGTCTCTGGGAGTGCTCAGGAGGAGTCTGGATGTGGCCCTTGGGGACAGGGTTTGGGGTGATGCTGGTGCTGCTGGGGTGGCACTGGATGGTGCTGGAGGGCTCTTCCCGCTTTGATGATTCTGGAATTCTGAGACTGACACAGGTGACTGCTGAACTTTGCTTTCCTGACCCGAGCAGGAGATGTTTGCCCCAGTTTGGTTTCCAAACAGCCCAGGGTGACACCTTCAAACAACCCAACATTCCAAGTGTTCCTGTCCCTGGAGCTGCTCAACTCAAACTGTTCCTGGCCCTGGCCCCTCTGGCTCCCAATCCATCAGAATTCCCTTAAGGAGGGTGGAATTTGGAGGGTGCTGCCATCACCCAGGAGTTCCCAGGTCCTGCCCAGCTCCAGCAGTACCCAAACCCTTCATCCCACCCTGGAGCGAGCCGGAGTTGGCGATTCCCGGCACGTCTGAGCTCTGCCTGCCACCTATTGGTGTTAAAACTTCTGAGCCCGCATTCCCATTCCTCTTCCCAGGGTTTCTTAGGCCAACAACTGTACCAGGGTGAAGGTGACACCACCTTTTGGCCAGGGTCTCTCAGAAATGCCTCCTGTGGCCCCGGCTGGCTGTTCCCTGCTTCGTGAGAGGGAAAGAAAAGCTTGGAATTGTGTCCTGAAAGGGTTGTTTTGTTTTTCCAGAGGCCACTTTCATGGCAAGCCAAACGTGTTCCCAAATCCGGGATTTGTGATCTTAAAACTCACGGCACACAAAAGGCTGGGAGCTTTCTCTGTTTTATGGAATTGCTCTGTGACGGAGAGTGAAACATTCCTGGCCACTCCACATGGAAATGCCGAATCCAGAGGGAGATGGATCAGCACCACTGCACAGGAATTGGCATTTTAGCTGCCGGGACATTGATTCCACACCCCAGGGTGATAAAATCATGGAATCATGGAATGGTTTGGGATGGAAGGGACCTGAAAGTCATCTCATCCCACCCCTGCCATGGCAGGGACACCTCCCACTGTCCCAGGCTGCTCCAAGCCCCAGTGTCCAGCCTGGCCTTGGGCACTGCCAGGGATCCAGGGGCAGCCACAGCTGCTCTGGGAATTCCATTCCCACCCTCCCAGGGAACGATTCCTGCCCAATATCCCATCCATCCCTGCCCTCTGGCACTGGGAAGCCATTCCCTGTGTCCTGGCTCTCCAGGCCTTGTCCCCAGTCCCTCTCCAGCTCTCCTGGAGCCCCTCTAGGCCCTGGAAGGGGCTCTGAGCTCTCCCCGGAGCCTTTTCCTCTCCAGGTGAATATCCCCAACCCCCTCAACAACCAATTTGTCCCCCAAATATCTCCTTACAATTTCCCCAAATGGAGCAGGGAAGTGAATTTTAACAAAGTTACGAAAGAAATCCCAATCTAAGGTGGGAGAGGATCGGCAGTCCAGTGCTCCAGACTTGCATTCCTTATTTTTAGCAAACCTTGTGGTGGCTCCAAAGGGAGTCAAGGGTGGAAAGATTCAACCCAGATCCCTAAATCTGGGGGTGTGATGCTCACACAGATAATTTTTCCACCCTAAACAAGTGGGAGCCTGATCCATGTGGCCTGAACTGCTGTTCCCATCGCTGTCCCGGTGCCTGGAGGAAAATTAACATTTCATTGTCCACTCACAACCCTCAGAGGCCTCAATCAGAGCCTAATTCTGGCCTTAATTCTCCTCATTTGGAATAAATCTCCCACTGAGCTCCATAAAAGCCTTGGAATTCAACCCTGTGCTCGATGTGGCACCTGCAGAAATGATACCCAAATATTCCTCTAGTTATCCAAACATTCCTTCAGTTTAAGTGGCGAGAAAGAGAGGAAATCATTGCTCCATTTTTATTAATCCCGGATAGCCATTATTATTAATATTGAAAAATATTGGTTTTCTAAGGTTTCAGGGCTTTATTTTCGGTTGTTTTGGTTGGATATTTTTAAGATTTAGAAAGAATTCTGGTGTCTAAACCTCTAAAAATTGAGTTTACCTCACCCTGTTAAAATCCAAGTGAAATAGAATCTTCTGTGTTATTCTCTTAAATCTTGACCATTAAAACAACAAAATTAATTTAGAAACAACAAAAAACAAAAGCCAAAACCAATTAACCAAAGGGGAAAAAACCAAAACCCAGTTTATTTGTGAAACAAAGACAGAGCTGGATTGAAAATTATTTCTCTTCTTGAGTTTTGAAAGTTTCTGCAGGAACAAAATTAAATTCCAAGTGGAACGAGACTAGAAGTGCCTGAAATGGAGGATTTAGGGTTAATAATTCATTTTCTCTGGTTTTTTTATGTGGTTTTGCTCGGTCAGGACCTCCATCAACTTTTTTCAAGCCCTCCTGGTGACCCAGAACGCCCTGAACGCTGTTTCTCAAAGGAAGCAGGAATGGTGTTTCTGAAATTTATCATTTCCTGAGACTTTCTTATGAGTTTCACCTCTGCCGGCCTCTCAGAACTTCCAGAAATTCCAAGTTCCTCCTGAACCTGCTGCGGTGACTCCGTTCCAGCAGAGCACAGGAGTTTCCCCAAAAATCTGGTCAGGAAACCAAACAAAGCTGGTGGAATTATGTCCACTTGGCATTTTCATCCAGAAATGTAATAATAGGCAAATAATAATTATTTAATGAAGAATTTAGGCCCCATTCCCATGGAAAAGTGACTTGGACTTGTGGAAAACAGGGATGTGTTTGTCCCATTATGGACTCTGCTGTAATCCTTGCTTTTATCCGGATTTTCTTCGGATATTTTATTTTATCTGCATTTTATTCAGGTTTTAAGACACAAGAAGAAAAGCAGACATTGGAGTTGGCTCACAATTCCAACTCCTGGAAATCCCTGTTCAGCGCCATCAAATCACCATCCCCAGGGGGTGTTCAGGCAACCAATTCCCTAACTGATCGATCCAAGACCGGGTTTGATCTCGGAGATCTTCTCCAACCTCAATAATTCCGTGGCTCCGATTCTGCAAAGCTGCTGTGAAAAATCAGCACAGAACTGATTTCACCTCTGAAAGCTGCCCGTGCTGAAATCCAAAGGCACCCCAGACCGCCTCTCTCTCAGCACTAATTGATCTCTTAATTGGCTCAGTCAACACAGCATCTGCATCACGCGAGCGGCACTAATTGCTACAAGATCCCGGTGAAATGTTGAGCACTCCAAAGGCTGGGAATGTGGAAGAGCTGAATTGATTCCAAGCGGGCCTGAGCGAGGGGTTTCGTTTTGGGAATCCTCCCACCGAGGCTTGAGGGGTTCCCCGGAACTCCCAGGATGATGAGGACCCGCCCTGTTCCTCCCCAAATCCATGTGAAAAAAAGTGGGAAAGGAAGGTCTTATCCAAAGGCCAGGGATAATTCCTAAAGGAATATATTTATTAATATTTCTTTTTCAGTATTAATAAAAATGGCTATCAGGGATTAATAAAAATGGAGCAATGATTTCCTCTCTTTCCCGCCACATAAACTGAAGGAATATTTGGATAACTAAAGGAATATTTGGGTATCATTTCTGCAGGTGCCAGATCGAGGACAGGGTTGAATTCCAAGGCTTTTATGGAGCTCAGTGGGAGATTTATTCCAAATGAGGAGAATTAAGGCCAGAATCAGGCTCTGATTGAGGCCTCTGAGGGTTGTGAGTGGACAATGAAATGTTAATTTTCCTCCAGGCACTGGGACAGCGATGGGAACAGCAGTTCAGGCCACATGGATCAGGCTCCCACTTGTTTAGGGTGGAAAAACTATCTGTGTGAGCATCACACCCCCAGATTTAGGGATCTGGGTTGAACCTTTTCATCCTTTGACTCCTTTTAAAGACAAAATTACAGGCAGGGAGGCAAATTCTTCTTGGAGATCCATAGGTGTCCTGATCCCGAGCAAACAGAGGTTGGCTTCCTGCAGGAATTACAACCCAAGGAGCCAAAAAGTTCCCTTACAATCCCTCAGCCTGCGGAATGTACCTGCACAACGCCTGAAGTGAGGGCAGAGCTGTGGGATGTGGGCTCTGCCAGGTGGGAATTGTTGGAATGAAGGCTTCTCTGGACTTAGGCCCAGATGAAAGCCAAAGCACAAGAGTTGAATTAAAACTTTTGGACAAGCTGAGATACATGAAGTCATACCAAAGTAAAATAGAAATGTAGATTTTTAGCTTTCAGTAGAAATCCATGCTAAGTGCCTTAAACATTAAAAAGCTGCAGCAGAGACCTTAAACGCAGTTCTTTCTGCAGCAGTGTTGCCTTTTCACAGAATTCTTTATTTTAGACAAAATACAGATAGAACGATATTGTTCACATTTTTTAGATATAATGTTCACGTAAACAATAAGAGCTGATAAAAATTGTACACGCAAATCTGTGTAATACCTATGTAATGCTTACAGCTGTTAGTATTAGACCAGGATAGGTTAAGAAAAGAAAAACTAGAATCGTGTATTGATTTCATTGGTTAATTAACAAATATAATCNTGGCTTTATCATGTAACCCCCTTGGAACTCTGCCTTCAAGAAACTATGAGACTGAAATAAAGAACTTTGCAGAACAGCAGCCTCCTCTGCTCTCTTCTACCCTGGGCCGAGAAGGAAGAGTATCCTGTCAAAAAATCAACAGGAATGGGAACAGGGAGGGATCTGGAGCTCCGGGATTCATTCCCTGCTGGGCGGATTTGTGACCAAGGCCTCCAAGGACTGGACTGCACAGGAAGCTGCACCCATTTAACTCCGGGTTTTAAATCAACGGAGTTAAACCCAGGCCTACAAATGGAATCCTTCCTGAAGAACTGTGGAATCATTCAGCTTGGAAAAGGCCTCTAGGATCAGCAAGTCCAACCCAGCCGCAGCATTTCAGCCACGTCCTCAGGAGCCACTTCCACTGATTTTGAACTGGGATGGTGACTCCACCCCTTCCCTGGGCAGCGTTGGGGGTGAAATTCCAGGAAAATGAGGGAAGAGAAGGGTCTAAACCAACAAAGGTTTGTATACAATTTATGGAATAATGTTCAAGGCCAAGGATGCCACTCTGCTTTCAGCTGAGTGGGGAGGGTGACAGAGACTTTTGTCCCCTCCTCAGCCACCAGCTGGGACCAATTTCTCCCCATGGCACCTGCAGAGGGAATTGGTACAGACAGAGCAGTGGCCAGACCCAGCAGCTCCGATTTCCTCAGCCAGAGGAATGGAAAAGTTCACAGGAAAGCTTCCCAGAGAGGATAATTCATAGGGAAGGGGGGAAAAGAGGAGAAGTGGGGTTTTTTTTAGGCTACAGACACTTTTCTGTATGGAAGAGGGATTTTCCACAAGGAATGGAGTGACAGGACAAGGGGAAATGGTTTGAAACTGCCGGCGGGCAGGGCTGGATGGGATCTTGGGCAGGAATTGCTCCATCAGAGGGTGGGAAGGAGCTGGGATGGAATTCCCAGAGCAGCTGTAGCTGCCCCTGGATCCCTGGCAGTGCCCAAGGCCAGGTTGGACATTGGGGCTTGGAGCAGCCTGGGACAGTGGGAGGTGTCCCTGCCCATGGCAGGGGTGGGGCTGGATGGGCTTTAAGGCCCCTCCCAACCCAAACCATTTCTAAACTCATCTAAGACTTGGCTTATCTCTGAAAAATTGCTCCAACTCACGTACAGAAAGATCCATTCTCCAGGATTACATGGAAAATCAGTAGGTTTGCACAGTAGAAAATACAAGGACCTGGCTCAGAAGGGATGTTTTGACATATTCGGGTTTTCTAAACATGCTCAAAAAAATTTTATTTTCATTCCAGTACGAACTCAAAACACACTTAAAATGTTAAAACCTTGAAAAGCCGCCCCAAAACAAAGTTCTACGCTGAGGTCAGGCTGAGTTTGGTCTGCAGAGCACAGAACAGCTGGGCAAAGGTTTTACTCCGAGAAAACACGCGGGTTTCCTATCAATTTTGTGAATAAAGTTTTCCTAAATTTAACAGCTGACAGTCAGAATTCAATGGATAATCAAATTTCTGGAAATCTAACTTCCAGCATTAGATCCTTGACCCGGTGTTGGGATGGGAGCTTGGCCCTGATCAGGAGGAATGAGAAATAAAGGAAATGGAAAATGCTGCAAGTTTTATTCAGCCTCGGGGAAAGAGCAAACAGAGTCAAATCTGCAGCAGCTACGATGATTTTAATGTGATTTTTAGAGCACTGAAATCATCAGAAGTCGGATCGGAGTGAGATTTCTGGTGTTAAAAATCCTTCCTTTGCTGGCAGGGGAAACTCTGAGGGTGAGGAATTTTCACTCCAGTGCCTTCCTGCACATCCCAGGCTCTTATTAATGGGACACTGAAAGAGGGGCAGCTCCGATCTCTGCTCCCTGTGACCTGACAGGACCCAGGGAGCGGCTGGAGCTGGGGAAGGAGGGATTTAGGTTGGGATTTTAGGGAAAGGTTCTTCCCCCAGAGGGTGCTGGGCACTGCCCAGGCTCCCCAGGGAATGGGCACGGCCCCGAGGCTGCCAGAGCTCCAGGAGCGTTTGGACAGCGCTGCCAGGGATGCCCGGGGGGGATTGTTGGGGGGTCTGGGCAGGGCCAGGGCTGGGACTGGGTGATCCCTGGGGGTCCTTCCAGCGCACGATTCCATGATATTTCAGGCTGAGAGGGAAGGGATGGCTCAGCCCCGAGCTGGGAAGTTTGGGGACAATCTGGATTTGATACAGGAGAGTAAAGCAACCCCAGTGACAGGACGAGGACAGAAAGGCAATGGACAGAAATACAGAAAATTCCATTTAAACAAAACCAGTTACTCTGGGCTCCCAACCCTAGAATTACCCAAAAGTAGAGTTTGAACGAGATGATCCCCTGACATCAAATCCCATCAGCCATTCCTTAAAAACTAATGTGGAAAATAGAGGGAAAACGGGCTAAAATGAACTCTGTGTAAACCAAGAGAAGCGTTACACCCTAAAATCTTAATTTTTGCGCCAGCTGAGGGATAAGTGTGGTAGATACAGGAGCTCTCACCATTCACCTGCTTCATGGAAAACCATTTAGCATTGTAGAAAAACCAGGAATGAGCTATGGATCAGGCCCAGAAAATATCAAACCCCTGCAGCTAAAATCCGTTTGACAGCGGAAACGCTCTTGCCACAAAAGGGGCAGCACACCTCGCTGGTGTGATGCCATCCCACCCCTCGCCCAGTCCCAGGCAAGGCAATTCAAATCATCCTCCCCAGGAGCATCCCAGAGGGGTTCACATGGAATTACAGAGCTGGGAGAGGGAGGCAGGGTGCCACAGATCCCCGCTATCCATTAGGCAGGATGTTAATTGTACTCTGGGTATCGGAGAGCATTAAAATCTTACAGAAAATTCACAGCAAATGCCATTCTCAGGAATTTTAGCTTTTAGGCTCTGAAGAGCAGAACACTCTAAATGATGGAATAAAGGCCTCGGTTTTATTAAAAAAAAAAAAAAACCAAAAGCTGATGTTGTGATGAGTGTCTCTCCTTTCCAAGATTCCAGCTGGAAACTTGTGGATTCTTCTCTAAATCTGGGCCCAATTTCCATCTCCTCCCAATGGAACGGGGGATGGAATTCAGGTGCTCTGCTCTGCCTGGGATCAAGATGATCTCAGGCCCACCAGGATTGTTCTTGTCAGGTTTTTGGTGTTATTCTGCACCAGTGCGAAATTCTATCTTCTGTTCCATGGAATATCAGAGTAGACCTGTCTTTTGAAGGATTTTTAAAGGATTTTTAAAGGATTTTAAAAGGACTTTTCTGTTTCTCCTTGGATTCTGCATCACGGTGTTATTGTGGGCCCCTCCATGGTAGCACCTTCCAGGCTCTCCTGCTCAAAGTTACCTTTTCTAAGGTCAGTGAAATCACCAAAGGCAGTGGAATGATATCCAGGAATACCTGGAATTTCCAGGAAACACAAAATCCTGCAGGTCAAAAGTATTTTTGCATAAACCCAACAACAACAGCCACAGGGATACGATCCCTTAGAGGTTCATAATTCTTGAGGCTCAGATCATAACAAAAAGTAGGATTTGACCCTATTCTTTCCTTATTCAAGGGTATCACTGAGTCCTGAGAAGAACCAGCCCAAAAACCAACCAGGATGAAGTTGGTCCTTCTCCTGTTTTGAAATGTATCTCAAAAACCCCACATATTTAACAGAGACTTTTGTCTCTGAACTCCACTTGAATTATTCATGCGAAATCAATCCCTGAAATATCTGCAACCATTCCGTGTACGAGGCTCTGGTCAATTTACAAATTATTTTTAGGCCAAATGCGCAGCAAAATTCTTCCCAGCTAATTGCAAAATGGAGCTGGGCTTGGCCTGGTTTGAACCCAGCTGCTTGGGCTGCTTCTCTGCATTAGCTAAGCCGAGGTCAAGAGAGGAGAGGGGTGAGATTTGCCCAGCAACTTACTCCACCCTGGGCCTTCTCCTGGCTGTGGAACAGCAGGAGGAGTCAGGAGGGAGGAAAAATTGGTGCAGATCTTCCCAAAAGAGTGGTCCAAATTCGGATTTTCCGCCGCAGGAATTAAGAGGCAGATTTGGGTCATGCAGGTGAAGGAAGAGATCAGGCTAAGAACTGGAATGGGAAGGAGAATGAAGGGAATGAAGATGGAGAGAGGTTATTTACGAGAGGTTGTAGTGGCAGGAAAAGGGGGAATGGCTTCAAACTTCCAGAGGGAAGGTTTAGATGGGATATTGGGAAGGAATTGTTCCCTGGGAGGGTGGGGAGGCCCTGGCACAGGGTGCCCAGAGCAGCTGCTCCTTCCCTGGAAGTGTTCCAGGCCAGGTTGGACGGGGCTTGGAGCAGCCTGGGATAGTAGAAGGTTCCCTGTCCACCACAGGGGGATTGAAATGAGATGAGATTTAAGATCCCTTCCGCTCTGAGAGCAGAAAAAAAATCCCTCAAAAGCCACAATTTTTGCCTGTTTTTGCACAACTCGCATCCATAAATACGGAATTCCCTGTAACAGCCATTTAGTTCATTTTCAGTAACTTCAGTAAAGTTCATTTTCAAATGATAAAAAGAAAAGAAACCAAAAACCTGGATCAGCAGCNCTGTGCTGCTGAGGAGGAGGGACAGAGCCAGCAGGAAGGCCCAGACCCTCTGGAATGAGCGGTGTGATTTGATTAAAAGACAATAAAAATCCAAGAATTCCAGTGAAGGAGTGATTTGAACATTTGCCTTAAGGAACAGTGTCAGCTTTTGGGTAGAGCCTTCAACTCGAGAAGTGGGAAAATGGAATTGCTCACCACAGCAAGGGGACACAAAAGTGATGTTAAAGTTCATTTTCAAACGATAAAAAGAAAAAAAACCAAAAACCTGGATCAGCAGCACTGTTTAACCAACCTGTTCCTAAAGATTTTCGGTGATGGAGAATCAGCTCACCCCAGAAACTTTTTGGGTGTGAGAACAATTCCCTGATTCTTCTCCTCGCTGCAAGAACTGGCAGGTCTGGCCTACAATCCTTCTCAGTTGCTGATGGTTCAAACCCCAAAAATAGGGATTTAGGCCTGAAATTTAATCACCCAACTCAGCCAGGACTTAATCTCTGGAAGGGTTTCTGCAGTGGGCAATTCTTAGATAATCTAGAGCAGGTAAAGCTTCTTCGTAACTGGCATTGGTTAGGTGATGTTTACCTGTCTAAGGTGTTAATTATGGGGTAAAGTGAAAGAAAGAACACAAATTAAAACAAAGCTCCTCCTCCAAGCCGCACACGGCTTCGTTTGGTTTCCCAGGGTCAAAAACCAAGCTCCTGAGGTTTTACAAAGCCCAGCTGTCCCAAGTTACCCATTACAGACCTGGGGAAAGGCAGGGAAACCCAGACTTTTATCTCAGCCACGGCTCTGGAAAGGGTTCAGAGAAGGTGGGAGCCGCCTGTGACCCCACACGGGTCATCCCAAACCTCAGCCCACCCCACACGCCGCCCTGCCGGCGCTGCCGGCGACCCATTTGCGGTGTCTCCACACCAGCAGGTTTCCCCCCAGCAAACCCCGGGAGGTTTGGGTGATTCGGAAGGCTGAGCACGACCCAAACATGAGCTAATTTCCAAGGAGAACGACGTGAGACGCGGCCGGAGACTTCCAATAAAGCGGCGTCTCCGCGCTGACTTCTGAGAAGTGCGGAACTCGTTTACGGGCGTTTTAGCCGAGCTGGTGCTTGTAAGTGATCTCCCCGCCCAGCCTCAAGAATCCACTTACAGCACTAATTGTTCCCACAGAAAGTGATTTTTAATGCACCCAGATCCTCTCATTTCCCCGCCCCTCCCTTCTTTCCCCTCTCTGAGAGCCACCTCGGGCCCCAGCCTGAGGCCTGCAGTCACCGGCGTCCTCAAGCTTTCCACAAATAAATAAAACAAAACAGCAAAGAACCACGGAGATGAATTATTTACCGTTTCCCCCCCTTTTTTTGGCTTGTGGAAGTGTCACAGTGATTATTCTTTATCACATTTGCCATTTTGCAAGAGAATTTAACCAGCAAGAGAGACCAGTTTTAATGCTGGTCTCAGAACAAAGAGACCAAAGCTACTCCAGATCGACAAAACAAAGAAATTTGAGCCATAGATCTTTTCCCAATTAACTGTTTAAAGAAGGAGGATTTCTTCTAGCCCAGGGTTAGGTCACCAGGATATTATTCCTGACAGCACAGGCTCAAGGAAATTACTTTGGTGAAGTTTGCAATTGAAGCTGAATCGCCTGCACATCTTTTAAAGTTTCAATCATTGTATTTGCTCGATTTTGCTCCTGTTGTTGTTGCCCTGACTATTTAAAATTGACTTTATGGACTCCACTCAACTATCCCAGGTTGCTCCAAGCCCCATCCGACCTGGCCTTGGACACTTCCAGGGATGGGGAGTCCACAACCTCTCACTGAACATGGGAGACAATTCCTCACCGATCTCCCTGCCAAGAGCGGCTTTGGAAGATCCCCTTTGCCACAGCCAAAACCAGAGCATTTGGCTCCCCCAAAACTGACTGGGAACCCCAAGAGTTCAGCGCCTCCAGTGCCCAGCCCTCCCTCAACCCTAAATAGTTCATCCCGCTCTGAAAGCAGCAGGAATTTTATTCCCCACTTCCCAGCGAAAGGCCGAGCTCTGATTCTACAGAATCAAAAGCTGAAACTCAACTGCTGAGCAAACACTTGAGACTTTTAAGCAGAAGCTCTCTAAAAACACGATACCAGCGGGGCTGGGGTTCTGCCAAGGCCAAGCTTTTATTTTTCCCAGGAAGCAGCTCCATTTTGGCACGCATTTACCAGGCAGGATCCCTCCAAAGTTTGCTCACAAACCAGCTTGGACACCTGCACAAAAGCAGCTGTTGGCAAATATGTGCTCTGAGCCCACTCAGGGTTTAAAAAGTGTCCCTTGTGTTCCCAAACTGTGTGAGCATGACAGGAAGCCGGGGGGAAAATGCCAGAATGATGGAATGGTGTGAGTTGGGAGGGACCTTAAAACCCATCCCATCCCACCCCTGCCATGGGCAGGGACACCTTCCACTGTCCCAGGCTGCTCCAAGCCCCAGTGTCCAGCCTGGCCTTGGGCACTGCCAGGGATCCAGGGGCAGCCACAGCTGCTCTGGGCACCCTGTGCCAGGGCCTGCCCACCCTCCCAGGGAACAATTCCTGCCCAAGATCCCATCCAGCCCTGTCTTCCTTCATCTTAAGGCCATTCCCCCTTTTCCTGTCCCTCCATCCCTTGTGAAAAGTCCCTCTCCAGCCTTTTAGGTACTGGAATGGTCTTGGAGCTCAGCATCAATTCATGGATTCCCTCAGAACCCCACTGAGGTACCAGGTGTGAGGGATTAACTCCGGACAATCAAACTCCTTGGAGAGCAACTCCTTGGAAAACACTGCCTTGGAGAAGCAGCAAAATTGGCTTTTTCTGGACTGCAATAGAGCTTCAAATGCCTGCAGAGGAAATGCAATGTCACCCCCAGCATGAGATGATCAGGAATTTGATGGCAATTTGATATTTGCCATCAAGTGCCAGCACTTTTCCAGGATCAGCCCAAAAGCAGGAGAGCTGGAAAAGCCTTGAAAAGGTGGGTCAAGAATCCCACTGCTCCACCAGGAAAATATAATTAGAAAAAAAAAAAAATCGAGCATTTATTAATTTTGGTTTCAGGGAAAAAAAAAAATCTGAGGGATTTTTTCCCTCTGACTCACAACTTCGGAATGCTTTGGGCTGAACACGCCAGAACCGGTTCGTTCAGAGGAATTTGGTCATCCTTAAGGAAAACGCTTGATTTCCCTGCTTAATTTCCTGAAATGCTCTCTTCAGCCTGGAAATTCAACCCTCGGTGCTTGCTCAGCAAATTCCTCTCGCTGTTCTTCCCTGCTGCTTTCTCTTCCTTTTTCCCCCCTGCCTGCTTTCCCCGGGACACAAAAGCCAGGGAATTCTGGGCACTCAGGGCTGTGCCACCGCTGCTGGGGACAGTCACAGCAGAGTGGGCAATGTTCGAATCATTTTGACTCCCAGGAAGACACAAAAGATCCCTGTAACTCGTCAGTGCCCAGCAGGGATTAATGAAGGGGAAAGGAATTAGTGAATTAAGGGAAATAAGGGCTCTGTTTGTAGTTCCCAATTCTTTTCCTTGGCTTTGTGCAAAGCCCCAAAGCCTTGATCATTGGGCATTGAGTGGCTTCAGTCAAAAGTCTTGGATTTCTCTCTGAGATCACTTCTCCTGAGCTTCCTCTTTGATCCCTCAGTGGAGAGACACGAGGAAGTGCTGGCAGAGGAAAGAAAGAACGAATTCAACCCCACAAGGGGAGAAATTGGGAAGGTTTCACTTCCAGCACAGTGAAATCTCTGTTGGAGGACACAGAAGCTTCCCAAGCTCATGAGATTCCCACAGGAGCTGTGTGGTCACCACAGGACACCCAGAAGATGAAACATTTTGTGCTGTGTATCAGGAGGTGACAGAAAACCACCTTTTATGGATCATATTCCTGCAAGATTCCATGGAGAGTTTGACTTCAATTCCATGGTTCATTCTGAAACACAGGACAGCCAGGCTCAGGGATCTTCAGGATCCTCAGAGGTTCTGGATTTCCCATCCCTGGCAGTGTCCCAGGCCAGCTTGGACAGGGCTTGGAGCAGCCTGGGACAGTGGGAGGTGTCCCTGCCCATGGCAGAGGGTGGCACTGGATGAGTTTTAAGGTCCCTTCCAACCCAAAGCATTCTGGAATTCCATGATCCCAGCCAGAGAAAATGAAGGGAGATAAGGGAGTGACTTTCTCTTCCAAGTAAAAGTCAATGAAGTAGAAGTTCATTTACTTTGAGATGTTTCAGATCTTTTATTAAGCTTTCTCCCAACCCAAACCATTCTGGGAGTCCTTGAAGGGCTTTCCTCTCTCTCTTGGGGAGGCTGTGCTTGCCCAGGCTGGCTGAGGGGCTGCAGTGGGATTTTTTTAGGGATGCTCCTAATGCAAGGATGGAGGAAAGAGGGGAAACAGGGGGAAAAGGACTTCCCCAGGATAACCCAACCTTTTTGCCCCCTCTGTGCACCCTGCTCCTGCCTCTGCCAAAGTTTCTGCTTCTGTGAGGAAAAAAGAGACATAAACCCCATGGTGCTGCAGTGATACATGATTAGGATAATAATTAGGATAATTATTAGGATAATCCCTCTCTGTCGTGCTGCTGGGATGTGTTTCCCTGCCACACTGCAAATCTCCCTCTTATCAGGAGCCATCCCTACACAAATCCCTTCTCAGGCAGATAAACTCCGAGTCAGAGCTCAGCCCCAAGCACAGCAGGGCACAGAGCTGAGGAAAATAAGTGAGGAAAGGTTAAAGGAGATTTTCTTTGCCTCAAAGAGGCCTGGACTTCCAATCTGCTTAAATTAAGTGTGAAAAGCAAAGGTCCTGATAAGGGAGATAAACTGAAGACTTAAAACAGCAGCAGTTCTTAACCGCTGCCTTAATAAGAGGAGCCAAGAGTGATGAGAGGAATTAGAACCCAGCTGACCTCACCTCAGCACTTGGAGAGGACAGCGAGACTCTAATTAAGGCCAGCACTTGGACAAGAAAAATCTCCAAGGGTCAAAGCCTGCAGTGCTGGAAAAAGAGTTGGTGCTTGGCTGTCTGCTAGGGGAAAAAAAAAGGGGAATATAATAAAAAGGAGAAAGGATGTGATGGGCATCATCTGCTTGTCTTTCCCAAAGGTTTTTTATCCATTTCAGCAGAATAGATCATGAAGAAAAACAAGCAGAGGGTAAAGAGCAGTGCTACGTTAAACGGGAAGAAAAACTATTGAAAGGGAAGAAAAACTCAGGGTAGAAAACCCCTCCAGACACAAATACAGGGAAGTCAGTGGTGAAGCTGGATGAGTTGATTTTCCCCTGAAAAAGGCTGTTTCAGAGAAGCAAAAGAGTAAGAAAACAAAGCCTGACAAAAGGGTTTCCTTCCAGAGCAGACACATCTATAACTCCCTGCATTGTTCCTCCGTCTCTCTGACAGGACCAGCTCCTGCCCAGCTCCGAAGGAAAACTCAGCTTATCAGGGACTCGCAGGAGCTGACTCAAAATGACATTAAAAATGGGAATGGTTCAAATAAAACCCCTCAGCTGACACGTTCAATTTTTAAATTATCATTTAGACAATTGCCTTGGGGGTATTTGAGGTTCTAATTTTCCTCCCCCTTTAAGGAAGGGAATATTTCCTTCCTCCCAAGTTTTACAGGATAAGGAGCCTCCCCCCACCTGACACTTGCACCAAACCCAGTGAATACTTGGGAATAATTTTACCTAAAGAGTTAAAAACAAGGAATTTCTCCCACTGCACAGGACTGACCATTCCCAGCCCCAGACCAGGGCAGCTTCCTAAGGCCTTACTCAAAATTCAAGGAGGGAATTACTCACACACACAGAGATTATTCCAGCCAGGGAATGTCCACCCCCTTGGTTCCCACAAAGAACCTCCGAGGTGCCTGGCATGAGTCGATTGGTTTAATTTTCCTCTCTCACATGGGAATTTTGGCAGGCACCAGGATTCTCACATCTCCATTACACCCTCACCTCATTTCAAGCTGCTGCTTGTACCAGACCCGGGCTTGTTGTTTCCCTCCCTTGTTGGTTTTTTGGGGTTGTTTGTTTACAAAATCTTGGCGGAGAGAAAGAAGGGGAAAGACCAAACCAAGCAAAGCTGAGAACAAAAAACTCAAAGGCAAAAGCAACTACCGAAAGTTGAGAAAATATGCACTGGTCCTAAATGAGGGACACTTTTGAGGAACAGAAATGACAAAATTTGGACATTTCCTTTGCCCAGTGCAAGCAGAAAAATAGCAGATTGTGAGGATTCATGGAATATCCCAGAATCCCAGAATGGTTGGGTTGGAAGGAACTTTAAATCCCATCCAGTGCCACCCCTGCCATGGCAGGGACACCTCCCACTGTCCCAGGCTGCTCCAAGCCCCAATGCCCAACCTGGCCTTGGGCACTGCCAGGGATCCAGGGGCAGCCACAGCTGCTCTGGTAAAACTCAACCTCACCACCCTCACACGGAAGGATTTATTCCCCAAATCCCATCTATCCCTGCCTTTTGCCAGTTTAAAGCCCCTCGTCGTGTCACTCGATGCTCCTGTAAAAGAAAACTCTTCAAACCCCTGGCTGAGCCTGCAGACCAGCTCCTCGTGTGGGAAAAACTGCCGTGTTCCAGCTAAAAATATGGATCATCTCCTTCAGTGGCTGTGGGGAACCTGAACCTGGCTGACAGAGCTCAGCAAAACCCCTCCGTCCTCTCTGCAGCAACGCCACGTCCTCGGTGGTGCTGGAAATCAAACCCCACGGAGCAGATCCAGAGGAAATTCCAGGAGAAAGGAAGACACCAACCCCACCCATCCACAGCCAGCAGAGAGCCAAACGGCAGGTTTAAAAAACAGGATGGCTTTTTGTCTCTCATTAGCTACAGATTATTTTTTTACCCCTCAATTTGGAGCAGGTGATTTCCTTTCAGGTCTTTGTGGAGAGCAGGTGGCCTTTAAGAGTGGGGAGGACAAGCTGAAAATCCACCTTTAGAAACCCAGCCTTTGTTCTGTTCAAAGCCTTCTTGTCATCAGTGCAATAATTTGACACATCAAGCTGCTTCCTGACACATTCCAAATTCTACGTGATGGGAAGCAGAGCTTTTGTTAATTCCCTTTTATTGATAAATATCGCAGGCACCTTTCAGAGCGAGCCGCTGGCGTGTCCTCAGGCCGAGTTAG
The DNA here is from genome assembly GCA_013397865.1 of Struthidea cinerea. Classification (NCBI taxonomy): domain Eukaryota; kingdom Metazoa; phylum Chordata; class Aves; order Passeriformes; family Corcoracidae; genus Struthidea; species Struthidea cinerea. The sequence goes on from VZTI01001768.1 coordinate 121,671, forward strand.
AGGGCAGGGAGGGAAACATTCCTATTATCCCAGAAAATTATCACTTGGTGACCTCCCAGCTGCCCTCCCTGCTGACCTTTGAGGATATTTTAGCCTGGCATTTAACATCTGTGGTCCCGGCAGCAGCCCTGGAGTAAAAAGGTACTTAATGCAGAGCAGCTCTTCTGCAAGGTTAGAAAGGATCAATAGGAGATGTGTTTAATGTGGTATCGCTATCAGGGCTCAGCTCCCTTTTAAAACGGGAATATCCACACTGGGACGTCGGCTCAGTCACACAGCACTGAGATCTTTAACGGGCTGAGATCCCTTCTGCCAGGGTCTAGAAACGGAGCTCGAGGCACACGCGGAGGAAATGACCCAGGTTTGGAAGCAAAAAAAAGAAAAATGATCAGGGGCAGGCTTCTGGCATTTCAGTCCCGCTGTGGTTTTTTTTTCTGGAGCTGGAGTAGTTCTTGTGGAAAAGAGGCAGCTTTGCAATAAGCTGTGAACAAAACCGGGACAGTTTTTCCCCTGGGAATACGTGTATCCACTGCCTGGAGCTCATCCTCTCCGACTGCACGGGGGTAAAAGGAGTACAAGGGGAGTTTCCACCAGAAAATTCAGTGAACTTCCAATCCTACAACAAACCTGGGCTGGCTCACCGAAAAAACTGTAATTAAGCTGCTCTTTAAGTGATTAACTCAGCCTAAGAGATGTGTGTTAGAGCAGAGTGGGGCTCTTTTACTTGTTTAGGTGTGCTTAGAAACCCACCTGCGCCGCCTCACAGCACTTATTGGCTGTAAATCACACGTGAAGGAAGAATTCCTGCCTGGAAAGGGAGGTCAGGCCTTGGCAGGGGCTGCCCAGGGAGGGTTTGAGTGCCCATCCCTGGAGGTGCCCAAGGAAGGCCTGGAGGTGGCACTCAGTGCTCTGGGCTGGGGACAAGGTGGGCATCGGGCACAGCTTGGCCTCGCTGGGCTGGGAGGGCTTTTCCAGCCTCAGGGACCCTGGGATTAAGGGATTTGAGGGCAGGACTGTGAGGTTGAGGATCCCACCATGGGACACCCCACAGTTCCCACTCCTCCTGCTCAGCAGGGCTGGGATCAGCCCCCTCTGGTAGCACCGAGTGGGAGCAGCTCCTGGTTTATCTCTGGTTTTACCTCCTGGTTTATCCAAACTCGGGTGAGCGGTAGGAAGTGACAGCTGTGCCAGCAATGCCAGGGCCACCCCATGACGGGTTTTATGCTCCCACACAGCCTCTACGTGCGCTGCAAGGAAAAAAAAAGATGCAGCTCTATTGCAAATCCCCAGGGGCGTCTGCTCAGCCGAGTGATTCAATCGTCTGGCTCGGAAAGTTGTGGATAATTACAGTTGTTCCAGTTTTCAACCCAAGTTGCTGAGCTGGGAATTAAACAGCAGCTTGTTTTCATCCCTAAATGCCTAAATCCTGGCCACTTTTTCCTGTCCTTCCCACAGCTTTGTGTCAGCTCTGCCCCTCTCAGGCTGGAGATCCTTCCTCGGGCAGGTTCAGCCTCTCCTGGTTCCACCAGCCACTGGAGTGCCCACATAAAACCAGTTGAAATTTCAGTTCCAGCTCTGTCTGGAGAGGGATGCAGCCGCTCTGGGGCAGAATCTGCCACGGGGAATTTCCAACTGGAAAGGGCCCAAGTGTGTTAGGTTTGCAATCTGATCTCTGAGGGAATGGGGAGGAGGAATTGCTGCCAGGACTGGCTGGCAGGGAGAAACTTGAGTTCTGAGCAATTAAGGAGTAAGGATTGTATCCACTTTATTTTTTTCCTTTGTAAACACTGCTTTGCATAAAAATACAGAATGGTTTGGGTTGGAAGAGGCTGTAAAATCCTCCAGTTCCAACCCCCTGACAGGGACAGGGATGGCATCACTAAATCACATTGCTCCAAACCCTCTCCCAGCCTGGTCTTGAATCCTGCAGGGATCCAGGGGCAGCCACAGCTGCTCTGAGACTCTGTGGCCTCACCACCTCCCAGGGAACAATTCCTGCCCAAGATCCCATCCAGCCCTGCCCTCTGGCACTGGGAAGCCATTCCCTGTGTCCTGGCCCTCCAGCCCTTGTCCCCAGCCCCTCTCCAGCTCTCCTGGAGCCCCTTTAGGCCCTGGAAGGGGCTCTGAGCTCTCCCTGGATCTTTCCCTTCCCCAGGTGAGCACCCCCAACCGTTTAACTCTTCTGCAATCAACATCTGTTCTCTGATGAGGAAAGGCTGTTGGAAAAGAACATGAACACTTCTCATCCCTCTTCTCCCCCTCGCATCGATATCTATTTTTCTATTTCTTTAATTACCAGTAAATTGGGGTTCTGGCAGTGCTTTGAGCAAGTGTTTGATGCAGCCACAGAGCCCTTGAAAGGGCACCCACGGTCTGATTCAAACCACAGCAGCCCTGGCACTTGTGACATCTACCCATGGAGATCTTTGTCCGCTCGGATGCAGCCCCAGCAGGATCCTCACAGCTTGGAAAAACCACTTTCAGCGTTTAGCTGGGTCAACACGAGTGCCAAGAAAGGAGGAAAAAGGCGCGGGATGAAAACCTGATCCCATTGAAAGCCACTTCCATGCTGCAGCACGGGGTCGGATTTCAGCCTGTGTCCCAGTTTTTGAGACTTTTGTAGGATCACAGGGACACACAGGGAACATTTGGCACAATTGCACCGAGGCCACGCACGGAAATTTCTCTCCTCTGAGCGCAGATTTTCGGCTCCTCAGGATTTGTCAGCCCCGTAGTTTTAAACTGATGAGCACCACTGCTGTATCCACACAGTTTTCCATAAAATAAAGGATTGCAAGGATTCTTCCAGAGGAATTGAGGGCACCTTTGTTCTTTCTCCCCCAATGAAGGGTGATTTTCTCCTGCCAGGGTTTGTGTTGGATGGAGAGGTTGGTGGGAGCTTGAAGATGGAAACACTGATGGGGTTAAGAATATTAAATCCAGGAAAATCACTGGAGTAAGGATTTAATAAACATTAAATAACTAAACAAATAAAGAGGAATTTATCAGAATTAGGCAGCCTGGGGGAGTCCTTTTATTTCCTGTGGCTTCTCACCCCAAACCCCGTCCCCAAGGGCCAAATCCAGACTCCTCTGGGACAATTCCAGAGCCAGGGACTCCACCACCTCCCTGACCACTCTGGCAGGGAAATAAATTTCTAAAATCTAAACTGAACCTCCCCAGGAAGCTCCTGCTGTCCTTCACCTGATAAAAGTGTCGTCACTTTTCCCTGTGGCTGGAAAATGTTTGGATTGCTGTGGTTAGAGAGGATCAAGGGACTTCTCCTATCAAGTTTAGGCGACTTAAGGAACAGCCTGGGGGAAGGAGAAGGGAGTTCTGGAGTGAAGTTTCCTCCAGGGAATTCAGAATTCCCAGTCTGGTTTTCATCCCAGCTCGTGCTCCTCACCCCTTTGTCTTCACCAAGTTCCCAAATTTTAACAAAATGTCATTCTTTGGGAAAAACTAAGGTTGTGTCCTATCCTGGACAGAATATTCAAGGGATTGGGGTTAAATTCCCACTTCCAGGGGGTTGGATTCATGGGCAATAATTAAGTGGTTAATGAGTGACAGCTACAGAGCCCACAAATTCCTCAAATCTCCAAGACAGATGGAATTTCGCAGGTTTTTCCCATTTCATTTCTATAATGAAATCCCTCTTTGGCCTCTGCTCTGTTCCTTTTTCCCCTTTTTGCGAGCAAAGACGGAGCAAACCCATCCAAATATCCCAAAACCATCAAGGCTGGAAGAGACCTTCAGGATCATCCAGTCCCACCATCATCCCTAAATCACATCCCTATCATGCTGATATTGATCCCCAGAGCATTCACAGTTACTGATAAGCAATAATTACGATCAAGAATTCAATTTTTTTATTAGTTTCTTTACGTTAAAGCTTCTTTTTGGTCTCTCCCAACCAGGGCCTATTTTGCTGTTTGGAATAATTTAGGAATATTCCAATTTCTTGGATTTTTGTACTTTCCAGCGATGCAAAACCTCTCATTGGAGTTGCTTTAGCACCACACAGAAGTGTCTGAAAACAGGGAAACTGCAACTTAAAGAAATCAGAAATACCAACAGCAGCAACCAAATTTTCACAGAAACACCGGATTGAGTTGATAAAATTTTCAATCCAGTATTTTGCAACACAGAATCCCAGGATCCCTGAGGCTGGAAAAGCCCTCCCAGCCCAGCGAGGCCAAGCTGTGCCCGATGCCCACCTTGTCCCCAGCCCAGAGCACTGAGTGCCACCTCCAGCCCTTCCTTGGGCACCTCCAGGGATGGGCACTCCAAACCTCCCTGGGCAGCCCCTGCCAAGGCCTGACCACCCTTTCCATGGGGAAATTCCTGCTCCTGGTGTCCAACCTGAGCCTCCCCTGGCAGCACAATTAAGCTGGCGCCCACAGGATTGATTTGGATCTGCACCTGACCCTCCGTCCCACGCCAAAATCCTTATTTGCAACACTCCAAACAGGAATCCTGGTGATTCATTCCACATGGCAAGAAGCTGGAAGAGAATGGGAAAACATGGGAATTGTTTTTGTTGTCCTGCTTACTCTCCAAGCCCTTTGATGTGTGAGCTATCGATGGGCTGCATCTTCGACACCTCGATTTTCTCTGCACACCCACGGTGCACATTCATCCCGGAGTGCTGCAACAGCTCCAGGAGAATCTGTGGCTTCAGGAAGCCACCCCAGACTATAAACAGAGTGGGAGTTTGACTCCGTGTTGGGGGAGACTCATCTCTTCCAGCTTCTCCCACAGAAATTCAGCTGCTACTCAAAGCGTGATGCCACCTGAGCCAACAGACACAGCAAGGAAGTCACCGATTCGGAGTGCCGGGGTCCCTAAACCAATCCAGCTCCTAAATTTCCTTAGGCACAGGTGTCACCACAAGGCACAGAGCCAAAACCCTCCACTCCTGTTCATGTCGGGCCACCCCCCTTCCCTCAGAGCCCTGGCTCAGGCCCAGGAGCAGCCGTTGCTTTTTCTTCTCCAGCTCAGGGCTTTGAAGGGCTCAGACACCGGGCCTGGGGGTGTTTGGGTGGCTCTGATCTAAATCGAGATTAAACTCCTGAGAGATAAAGCGGGAGCCACCCCCAGGGGGGAGGTTTAATGCTGCTGAAAGGCTGACCAGTAAGAGCAGCACTGGTTTTAATGGGTGCAAGCTCAGGCCTGGGCCTGGCTTGAAACAGCGTTGTTAATTTAGGGTTTCCGTAAACAGGGAAATCACGGAATGGTTTGGGTTGGAAGGGACCTCAAAGCTCATCTAATCCCACCCCTGCCATGGCAGGGACACCTTCCACTGTCCCAGGCTGCTCCAAGCCCTGTCCAAGCTGCCCTTGGACACTGCCAGGGATCCAGGAGCAGACAAAAAACCCTCTTAAATCTTTTAAAAAGAATCTTTTAAAAGATTCTCCTCCCCTTTCTCGGCACTGTCCCACGTCTTACACTGCACTTGGGGGATTCAACGCACAGCAGAGTGAAATTTTGCTTTAGTTGATGACTAAAGACAAAATGAGATCAGTTTTGTCCTATTTAAAAACCAGGGAATGTTGCCTGGGGAAGGGGTTAAATTGATCTGAGAACCAAAATTGTGGAGCTCTAAAACTTTGCCGGCCGGTTCTAAAACACGTGTTAGAAAATTGGGGATGTAAGAGTTTTTCTTCTCTTAAAAACAGATTGAATTCCACCTGGACTTTCTGGTCAGATAAAAATAATAGAACCTGATAGATCTCATCACTTCTTTGCAAAGATAAAATATCTAAGCCTTCTAACAATTCAAACAGTTTCTTTCTCTTTGTCCTGTTTTTCTCTAATAAAGAAGCAGGGATGTCTTTTTTTTCCATAGAATTTATGGAAAAAAGTAAAACAGTCTTTATATTGGAAAATCTGATGCATAAACAGCATCCTGGGTCAGCTTCTCACCACCAAGGGAGTCAGAGGAGTCAAAGAATCACAGAATGGGTTGGAAGAGACCTAAAGCCCATCCAGTGCCACCCCTGCCATGGGCAGGGACACCTTCCACTGTCCCAGGCTGCTCCAAGCCCTGTCCAAGCTGGCCTTGGGCACTGCCAGGGATTGGGGGTTATTCCACAAGTCTCCCAAGTGCTGTGAACTGGGGTCAGACAGAGAGGTTCGTGTTGGTCCGAGGCTGGAAATGGGAAAAGCTGCTTCTAATGAAGGATAAAAGAACAAGACTAAATAAAAAATATCCCTGCTTTGGTTGGAAATGTTTTGTGTCTCTCACTTCTGATCCTAAATCGTTCGGCACTTTCATGAACTTTATCCTGTTATTTCCCTGAAATCCAATTATGTTCAACAATAGCCTTGAGCTGTGGCTTCCAGAAGCACCTGGGTCACGGGGATGCTGAAATCCCACTTTTAAAGAGCCCGGGGAGCTCCATTTGAAACTGGGAATGTTTCAGTGCGTCCCTGTGGAAAGGAGAGGGAGTTTTTACAAGGGCATGGAGTGACAGGGAATGGCTTCAAACTGAAAGAGGGAAGCTTTAGATGGGATCTTGGGAAGGAATTGTTCCCTGGGAGGGTGGGCAGGCCCTGGCACAGGGTGCCCAGAGCAGCTGTGGCTGCCCCTGGATCCCTGGCAGTGCCCAAGGCCAGGCTGGATGGGGGTTAAAGCAACCTGGGACAGTGGAAGGTGTCCCTGCCCTTGGATGATCTTTAAGGTCCCTTCCTGTAGGTGCTAAAAAGCTGGAAGCAGAGAAATTCTTCAGCCTTTTCTCACTATTCTGTGAGCAGACTGTCTTTCCTATGTAAACTATTTTAAACAAGGTCACAGTTCCATAAACTTCTTGCACCCGCAGGCTGCTTTGCAAGATTGTTATGGCTTTGACTTTGAAAATATTATGGAATAGGTATCTTAAGACTTGGCCAATCCTCTCAAGGGGTGGATGGCCGAGGAACCAATTACCTATTGCCACTCAACACACTTTTTGTGATCTATCCTATACAGTAGTCAGAAAATTATTAAAGAAAAGCTTCGGCTTCCACTTGTTCATGAGCCTGGACTCTGTGTCGTTTTCTTTATGCGCCTCGGACGTAACAGCGACACCTTCCAACCGAAACCACTCCATGAGTCTATGAAATTTAGTAAAGAAGATCCAGGCTCTTGCCCTGGAAATCCTTTTCTTGCAGGATCACCACAAAAATGGGATGGGATGATGCAAAGATGAATCAAACTGCAGCCAGACCCAAAAACCCCTGACTTTGGGACTCTCTCATGCTCTCAGGGTTTGGGACTCTCCCTTATTCTCAGGCTCCATGGCCACTTCCAGCAGCACCTTCGTGCTTTAGATCAAGCCTAACCAAAGGAATCCTGGAAAAAAGGCATTGACAGCTTGAGGGAGGAGGGAGGGATTTGTTGCCCTTTTTGTTTGCCAGGAGTGTGGGCTTGGGTCGTTTTTACCTCGGAAGCGCAGGGCATTTCCCAAGTTTTTAAGGAAGTTCTGCTGTTTGCTGATCGACACCGCCAGGGATTAGCAGGGAAGGTCACAATTCCAGGGATCCAGGGGCAGCCACAGCTGCTCTGGGCACCCTGTGCCAGGGCCTGCCCACCCTCCCAGGGAACAATTCCTGCCCAAGATCCCATCCAGCCCTGCCCTCTGGCACTGGGAAGCCATTCCCTGTGTCCTGGCCCTCCAGCCCTTGGCAATTGTCTCTCTCCATGGTTCCTGCAGCTCCTTCAGGCCCTGCAAGGCCACACTGAGGTCACCCCAAAGCTTCTCCTCTCCGGGCTGAACAATCCCAGCTCTCCCAGCCTTTCCTCCCAGCAGAGCTGCTCCATCCCTCTGCTCATCCTGGTGCCTCCTCTGGCCTCTCTCCAGCAGCTCCACGTCCTCCCTGTGCTGGGATTCCAGGTTTGAAGGAGCTCTGCAGGTGGAATCACAGAATGAGGAATCAGGGAATGGTTTGGGTTGAAGGGACCTTAAAATCACCTCATTCCACCCCCTTCCCTGGGCAGGGACACCTTCCACTGTCCCAGCATGCTCCAAGCCCCATCCAACCTGGACATGGAGCTCCAGAGTGATGCAGGACAAAGAAATAAAGTGAATTTTCTCTCTTCATTCCAATTTTAAAGAACTTTCAGATCAGCTCTTAAATGAGTGGAACTGGACTTTTCTTTCATTCCAAGCTGTACAAGTAGGAAACAAACTAATGAAGGCTGGAGTTTTCATCAAAATCAGAGAGGGAAGAGCAAATCCTCACGTCTGGATCATCCAGTGCCATAAACCCAGGCTGCTCTGCTGCCTGTGGCAGCTTTCCCCAGCCAAGGATCCACTCCAGGAGCACCTTCCCACGGATGGTTTAATTATTTAGAAGAGATTAAATGCTTTTCACAATAGATAAAATTAAGATAAAAGGAAAAAAAAATCATGGAGAGGGGAATACAAAGCAGGAATACCTCGCAGGTTTGTTGGGAAATCCTCCAGCCTCTCTCCCCTCTGCAAAGGGAAGCAAATGAAGTGTTTAACAAAGGGATCCCATTTCCGGATGTGACAGGAGGAGACGGATTGGGAACAGATACAAATGAAAAGCCTCGTGCCAAAATCGGAATGCTCTTAAGGAAGACGAAGTGTCCTGGGCAGCTCCCGGGATTGCCAAAGGAAATGAGGGAAGGAATCAGCGAAGCCTGAATGGATTTGTTCCAATCGCCCCCGTGACAGGTTGGGCTCCGGAGCACAGGGAAGGAGCAACACAATGCCCAGAATTATTTCATCCCTGTTCTTTATGATTCAGGGGTCATGGGATACAGCAGGTAGCCAGAATCCAGTTGGCTGCGAGTGATTTCCTGGGGAAGGAGTTTTGTGGGATTTAATGAAGTCATGAGCTCCTATTTGCGAGGACTCATCTCACTGGAGATGGCCCAGATGGATTGGGATGAGGGGCACTGTTGCTTCCCAGCTCTTTGGAAATTCTGGAAGACGTTGCTAAACCTGTCTGGGAAACGCTTTTCCCGTCTTGCAAAACTTTTTGGGATTCTCAGCTCTTTTCCTGCCCTGATTTAAAATGTTAAACAAAGCTTTGCAACATTTTGTTCTGATTAAGGACAGAAAAAAAAAAATTAAAAAATAAGATTAAAGAGGGAAATAAAGAAGGAAAAAAATTCACCGACTTGGATCTGCTCCGGTCAGGGAAACTCAGTTTTTGGGGTAGAAGTTGGCTGCAGGTGATGGTCTCACCTTGGCCTTCAGTCTTCTCTGTTTTCCCAGGGTTTTCCAAGAAATTCTGCTGCTGCTCTCCTTTGCCTCAAGCTTCATTCTTCTCTTCCAAGTGAATATTGTTTGAAGAGAAGTCATACAAATAAATTATCAGGGCCATTATAAATGAGAATTTTACCGAACAGGTGAAGTCCTACAAGAGATGGAGCTCACAGAGGAGCTGCAGAGAAGGATTAGCTGGTGTTTATGAAGTATTTTGAAAAGAACGCTTAATATTCCATAATCCAGACCCTGTGCCTTCAAAAAATGAGGATTTCCTGATCCTTAGGAATTGTCCTGCAGCCTTGGAGATCCCATTTTTTCCACCTGGTGTTAAGTCAGTGATTTCAACACCGTTCCATCCGGCAGGAACTTTTTTCCCGGTGGCTTCCAGCACTTCATTTCCCCCTCTCTGCCTGATAAAGTAATTAAATTGAGGAGGATTGGGTGTGAAATAAAGTAGGAAATTATGATGTGACTTTCTGCAGGGAGTCTATGGGACAGGCTGAATCCAAGCCAAACATTCCTAACGATTCCTCAACAACTTGATGTTGGAATTGCTTTTCAATCGTATTTTAAGCCTGGTGCTCATTACTATCAGCCAGTGACTTTAATGATGAGATTAAATCTCCTCTTGTAAGAATGTCAGGGACTAACCCAGCCACATCCCCTGACATATTTCACATTTATTTAGACTTAAAACAGCTTTACACCTGATTTCCCCAGTTCCTGGAACCTGTGCCTGCTTCCATGGCAAACAGTAGCCATAGAAAACTGGGAATTAAATCTGAATTATCAGTCAGAGCTTTGAAACAAAACTCAGAAGCGAGCACACAGCACTCAGGGGATTCCTGTGTTTTCTTAGCAGAGCAATCTGGTTTGGGAGGGAACTCTGTTGGTGCAGAACAATCAAAAAAAGCTGATTTTCCAACAAATCCTGACAAGCTGGGCTTGATGAGGAAGCTCAGCAAAGCTGGGTTTGGATTCAGCTGGACAACATAAACAGAAGAAATTCAGGGCATCTTTCAGCTGAGGTGCAGCTGAAAATGAGGACTGCAAGGAGGAAAAGCCAAGGATCAGACCTTGATCAACCTGGTCTGGAGGCAGTTCTGTTTTTAAAGATATGTCAGGAGTCCTGTACGTGTGATAAATGGGAATATTATCATGGAATGGGTTGGGTTGGAAGGGATCTTAAAGATCCCTGCCCTGGGCAGGGACACCTCCCACTGTCCCAGGCTGCTCCAAGCCCCAGTGTCCAACCTGGCCTTGGGCACTGCCAGGGATCCAGGGGCAGCCACAGCTGCTCTGGGCACCCTGTGCCAGGGCCTGCCCACCCTCCCAGGGAACAATTCCTGCCCAAGATCCCATCCATCCCCTCCTTCCTTCAACTGAAGGCCATTCCCCCTTTTCCTGTCACTCTTGGGAAAAGTCCTTCTCCAGGCTTTTTTGTAATTCCCTTTTATTTACTTCTCATCTGCTATTTGTTTCCTGTCATTTTTTCCTAAACTTTGTGGTGACAAAGGCAAACTTGTCTTTTGTGCCCCGCAACAGAATCCCAGGATCCCTGAGGCTGGAAAAGCCCTCCCAGCCCAGCGAGGCCAAGCTGTGCCCGATGCCCACCTTGTCCCCAGCCCAGAGCACTGAGTGCCACCTCCAGGCCTTCCTTGGGCACCTCCAGGGATGGGCACTCCAAACCTCCCTGGGCAGCCCCTGCCAAGGCCTGACCTCCCTTTCCATGCAGGAATTCTTCCTTCTGATTCTGGAATTCTGTGTGTGTGGTTTTTCCTGGGCAGAAAAGACTCCAAACACCATCACTGCACCACCTGCGACCGCCCCTCATTTGTGGATGAGAACATAAATCAAGGAGATGGAGAGGAAGAGGAGGGGACAGGGGGTGTCTAATGAACACTAAAACACCTTCTATTTATGGGAAGCCCCCTCAGGTCCCCTTTAGCATCCCAGAGAATTGACAGGGATGGAGACTCGGCCCCAAAAGAGACCCTTAAGTGCTTTCCTCCCCCATGAGCATCGGAGAGACGGAGAGAGGAAAAGAAGGGAGGAGCAGCAGCCTCAGAGGAGCAAAGGGTAAAGTGCTGCTTTCCCTGGAGCTGGGGAGCTGCAAGGAGGGAAGGAGAGAGAAGAAAAAACACCTGGAAGCAAGGAAAAGTCCCTCATTCCCGGTTTTCTTGTACAACACCCGCAAGAGAAGCGTTTCCTTGAACCAAATCTCTCTGCTGTGTATTGTGAACGTTTGCCAGTGTGTTTAAGCTCAATGTCAAGGGGAAAAATTCACTTAAAAGGACACAATTTATAGGAATAGGTGGTGAAAAACTGGGATTTGGCACTGGAATGCTGGGAATTGCTTTTAATTTCAGTTCGGATCAAAACAGCCATAAAAATGAAGAAGTAACTTAAGCAAGAATAGAGCAACACAGCAGAGGGTGTTCTCCCTCTCAACACTTCCAGCTTCTGACAATATTCCATAAAAAGAGTGGAGAAAAAATAAACTTTTCCACAGGCCAGAATGAAGATTTTAAGCCTGAAAATATGGACTTATTGACCAACTTTGCCTCATGAGTGGAGCCAGGTTAGCCCAGTTTTCTGCCGTGTCCCAAGGGAAAGGAGGAGAGGAAATGGCCTCAAACTGCACCAGGGGAGGCTCAGGTTGGAGACTGGGAACAATTCTTCCCTCCCAGAGCGGTGAGACCTTGGAATGAGCTGCCCAGGGAGTGGTGGAGTCACTGTCTCTGGGAGTGTTCAGGAGGAGTCTGGATGTGGCCCTTGGGGACAGGGTTTGGGGTGATGCTGGTGCTGCTGGGGTGGCACTGGGTGCTCCTGGAGGGCTCATCCAGCCTTGATGGTCCTGGGATTTCACGTGAAACGCTCAGAATTAGAGCAGCTTTCTTTGCAGTGTGTGAGAAGGAAAAAGCAGCTCCAGAGTCACAGAAGTTCCCATCATTTGTTCCATTCCTTTTCTCCCATTGAAGGCAAAAAGAAAAGCACAAGAAAAGTGGCATCAAGGAAATGAAAAGTCCTCAAGATATAAAAAGCTCCTGCCTGATAACAAATAATCATTAGCACATTTTACACAGTTCTAGTTTTGTGTAATCACTCCTGATCAGGGTGTCCAGAGCAGCTGTGGCTGCCCCTGGATCCCTGGAAGTGTCCAAGGCCAGGTTGGACACTGGGGCTTGGAGCCACCTGGGATGGGGGAAGGTGTCCCTGCTTTAAAGAGAGACCTTAAAAATCATCTTGTTCCACCCTCCTGCCGTGGGCAGGACACCTCAAACATTAAAGAATTTGAAGGTGGTTTTGGTGTAAGTGCCAAGGGATAAAACTGACATGTTCCCAAGGATCTTACAGCTCCTTGGAATCCAAATTCCTTGGGATTGCGCGGATTGCTGGTGCTGGAAGAAAAGGAAAAGGAACTTCTGGGTAGTTGTGCTCCTGTAAGGAGAGCAGGCAAACTGCCTCCACCTCTGAGCACCAAATGGATCAGCCACCACCACAAATTCCCTAAATCACTGCTCCAGGTCCTTCCCAGACAGGAGCTCTGCTCCCAAACCTCTCCTCACTTCTCCCTGGGCAGTTCTCTATCTTTGGGAGGGTTTCAGGGGGTGCTTCTCTTACTTGTATTGAAAACCTCTCCCTATTCACCTTCGAGCCACGTGCCCACCTGCACCTTCCCAGACCACAAGAGAGGTTTTCCCCCTCTCGGGCACCCACCAATTCCCGGCACAGCCCCAAGGAATGCCAGGGCTCAGTGCCAGCCCCATGCCAGGGGGAGCAGGATTTGTGCCCTCCAGGGCCCACCCTCCTCAGACACTCCAAGCCCTGGAAATGGCTGCAGTGCTCTTTAATTGGCATCATTACCTCAGATAATGTTTTCTAATTAGATCATTGATTTCCCCCCCCCTTTGCTCTTTTTAATGGATTCCCCTTCCAGTTCTCCATGAGGAGTGAGGATGGATCTCCAGGGAAACACTTCCAGCACACAGGTGTTTCACTCTGTGTTGGCTTCCTAATTAGCCAGGAGCAAAATTGTTTGAGGGATGGCAGAGAGAGCAAGAGCTGGCATGTTCCACTAACATGGAACATTAATTCCTGCTCCAGAATAGCAGGCAGAATAATTCCCAGACTTTTTTTTTTTTTTTTGTCCTGCTTCACAACTCAGAGGAGCTGCCTAAAGAGATAAGAAAGAGATCTCATATCCTGCCAAAATTCTGGTAATTTTAAAAAAATCCTTGATTTTTGGAAACACCCAAGAGCCTTCAAACCAAACTCAGGGTGAGTGCGCCCCACAGCCAGGGCAGAGTCACGGATCAGTAGGATCTGCTGGAAGGCAAATCCAAGCTGATCCTCCCTCACCTCCACAACAGGCACAGGTTGTGGCTGCCCCATCCCTGGAAGGATCCAAGGTCAGGTTGGACAAGGCTTGGAGCAACCTGGGGTAGTGGAAGGTGTGCCAGGGTTTGGAACGAGATGAGCTTTAAGGCCCCTTGCAACCCAAGCCATTCCATGATTCCATGAAGCTTCTCCCATTCCCACAGACTCGATTTCTCCACAAGAAATTCCCTGTCCATGTGTGAGGATCAAGTCCTGCACGCGTTCAAATGGTCAAAGTCAGGGGCTGTGCAGCTCTTGTGGGAACACCTTTGGATAACCAGGGTTAGAAACGGCTTTTCCAAGTGGGGTTGGAAAACCCACATCCCTCTGGAGCTGGGACGTGCTGTATCCACCTTCTAAATCCTTGTGTTTTGTGGGAGAAAAACAATCCATTGGATGGGTTTTAAAGTGCATTTACAACTGGTGACAGAGGCACCCTGTCCTGCCCTTCTGCTCTCTCTCTCAGGTTATCCCAAAATTATCAAGGTTGGAAAAGACCTCCAAGCTCATCCAGTCCCCTCATCATCACCCCAAACCACATCCCAAAGTACCTATTCCAAATCTCTAATGTTACTTTTCTCCCAGTTAAAGACAGACAGAAAACACTCGGCTTTGCTGGGAATTCATAAACAAATCTTGTGGCTTCCCCAGGTCAGTTAGAGAGAAAATTGGATGCTAATTTTACTAATCCTCATTAAAGAGCTTTTCATGGATAATAAGGGAAACTCCACTCTCCTAAATGGCTGAGGTGTCACAGATCTCTCTTGCAAACTTGGAATTCCAGCAACTCCATCCTTGGAGCTACTGGGAATCCCATTAGCACCTCATGAGTCAATGATGGCTCTGTCTGGAATGAACACCGAGTGGGAAAAGGTCCCTGCCCCCAGGGATTTACAGCCAGACACACACGGAGAGCAGGGAATGCCAACATGGGATTAGGGATAAAGGAACCGAGGGCATGGGATATTAAATGGTCTCTACTGAGCTGAGCTACACTTCAAACCAACTCGTGTTTTTTAAGCTTTATATTGTATTTTGCAACGTGGTTTTGTAGGGGTTGGGTACCCCAAAGCCCTTTCCAAATGGTAAATGATGCCTATAAATCCTTCCAGATGTTTTTCCGTCCTTAAATCCCAGTTGTGATGCAGTGACAGGGCATGAAGTGCCCCATCAGCCCCAAATCCTGGTCAGATCAGGGCATTTCCCTGAGGATGCGGCAGTGAGGAATCCCAGTGGTTCCAGCGTCTGTGCTGTGCTCCCAGCAGGCTCCACTTCACGAAACTTAGGACAAACATTCTCAGATTCCTCAGCTGCAAACTGCTGGGTTTAGGAATTTTCTCAGTTTCAGTAGCTTTTCCATCACTGAGAAGTCAATTTTGTCCACTTGCCTTGGTGCTCTGGCAAGAGGATTTCCTGAAGTCAGTGGGATCAGCATCAGGAGCTGAACCCTTGCTCTATCACCCCACAGAAAACCCCAAGGAAATGAGGGCTCTGTGAGAGCCTAATCAGGCTTCAGGTCAGGTCACAGAATCCCAGAAACACCAAGGCTAGAAGAGCCCTTCAGGAGCATCCAGTGCCACCAGCATGACCCCAAACCCTGTCCCCAAGGGCCACATCCAGACTCCTCCTGAACACCCCAGAGACAGTGACTCCACCACTCCCTGGGCAGCTCATTCCAAGGCCTCACCGCTCTTCCAGGGAAATTTTCTTTCCCAATCTCCAACCTGAGCCTCCCCTGGTGCAATTTGAGGCCATTTCCTCTCCTCCTTTCCCTTGAGACACGGCAGCAGAGCCCGACCCCCCCATCAGGGAGTTGTAGAGAGAAGCTGGAGAAGCAGCTTGGATCCAGAAAAATCCAGGAAGAGACCCTGGGGCACCTGAAAGAGCCCCAGATGCGTGGGCAGAGCATCCCTCCCTCTCTGCCTCCATCCTACACACCTGTGATGCATCTCATAGGCAAAGACTTGGCTCCCAGTGGGAATAATTCCAGCTCCAAATACTCCCTGAGGAACCTGGGGTAGGGGAAGGTGTCCCTGCCCACGGCAGGAGGTTGGTACGAGATGATCTTTGAAGTTCCTTCCCAAGATCCAAACCATTCTGGGATTCCATGAATGTTCATCAAAGTCCAAAAACAATCTTAGAAGGAAATTTTTTAAATAATTCAAAAATATTTAAATGATTTTTAACATTTAAAAAAATTAAGTATTAAAAATTATTTTCCAGGTGTTTGATCCACGGAAGGAGCAGGGAGAAAATAATTTGTATCCCGCAGCCAAATGCTCCCTACAGCGAGGAAAGGAATCCCAGCTCTGTTTCCTTTTTCCTCGTGTCCTGAGCCATGACGGAGGCACTGAAGCCATCAGGGACGTTGTGGACACAGAAATGAGGAATTTCCACGTGAAAAATCAAAACCATGCTGATATCTCAAGGAATTTTGGCCCCAAGCTGCCAGGAAAACAGGATCTGGGAAGGTATGGGGAACATCCTTGTGGGTTTGGTAATCTACAAACTCTGTCACTGGTGGTAATGTAAAATTTGGGATATTTTGGAGAAGTAAAGTGCCTTCTTCTTCACCAGGATTGGGTTGCTGAGGAAGTTGTCATCTTCTGGTGAAAAATAACAAGTTATTAGTGGGTTTTAAAGCCATCATTCAATAAAATTCAGGATATATCATTACAATTCCTCATGGATACATGGAATTAACTCCAATGAACACCTGTGATCATACCATGGCAATAGAGAAACTGAGAATTTGGGTGATAAATCTACAGGCAAAGCACATAAGGGAAAAAATCAAAATAAATAATTGCTTTATTCCCTGTTCTTATAGCCCAGCCTTGAAGGGATCCATAGTCCTGACATTCCAAGTTTCCTGAGGTGTCACTGAGGGAGCTGGGAAAGGAGCTCAGCCTGGAGAAGAGGAGGCTCAGGGGGGACCTCATTGCTCCCCACAACTCCCTGACAGGGAAACAGCCTGGAAACATCATCTTTGGGACTGACCATGCTTGGTGTGGCGTAGGTGGTGTTCCTTTCAGTTATTTTTACCACAAAAATCAAATGTCACCATCGATGTCACAGGCAGAATGAGAGCTTGGGACCAAGTTTGTTAAAGAGTTGAGTCATGAAGGGCAGAAATCACCTCCTTGGCTTTCTAAACTCCTTCTCAAAGAAGAACCTGGGTGCACTTGGACCCAATCTTAGCCCCAGACTTAATCAACAGTTTATATCTAAACAATTATTATCTAGGTAGAGTTAAACTTTTATACAACTTTGTCCCTCAGGATTAACAATGGCAACCCGAATATATTAATATAAAAATAATTTATTCAGGCAAGGATCAGACTAAAAACCTTAATCAGAAATATTTACTACACAGTAGTAGCTATAACTACAAACAGTGCACTATATCAAAGCAATTCTACTAAATTAATAGAACGATTAATTAAATTAGTAGACCAGTTACTGTGTAGAGACTGATGTCACTCACCCAGACTAAGGAAAGGGGGCTAAACTCTTGTGTTCGTTCTTAAGGGAATTCCCCCTCCAGGGAGGAATCTCCAAGAAAGGGAATGTTCAAAGACTCTCCCATTAAAAAGCGGGATTGGGTTTTTATGGGATAAAGTGTCAGTCAGCTGTCCCAGGCAGCCGTGTCAGCTCAGCAGCTTTAGATAAGTTATCAGTACTTTCCCTAGTTAGTTCCTTTATCAGGTCCGTTATCAGCTGTGCCTCATCTTCGCCTCATTAGCAGGGTGATTAATTCCGGGATTGATGAGCCAGGCTGCTTTCAGCGTTATTCAGCACCAAAACGATGCCCCCTTCTCCCTTCACCACTGACAGCTTTGCATTCAGGTGTTGTTTGAGCCGGTTTTTCCCACTCCAGGCACAGCATCCTTACCCCGATTTTAGGGAGGCAGGAGAGGCACAGAAGGGAACAGCTCCTTTCTTTCCCCAACTTTGGCAGTGCAATTGTAAGGGATTAAATGCCTGAACTCCAAACCGACGGAGCCTTGGCTCCCTCCTCAGGATGCTGGATTCACCCCAACTTTGAAGGAGCAAGGAATATTCCTTGATTTCAGAGGCTGCTGGGGAGGAATTTGGGCTTTGGCAACAACTCTCTTGTCTCCCACCTTTCCTCTCCCCTTGTCCCAAAGGAACTGTGCAAGTGGTGGGGTTTGGAGCAGCCTGGGATAGTGGAAGGTGTCCCTGCCCATGGCAGGAGGTGGAACTGGAGGAGCTTTAAGGTCCCTTCCAACCCAAGCCATTCCATGATTCCCTGATTTGCTGATTCACAACACCCCTCACGTGGAGCTGCACATGAGCTCAGGTCCTTGCTCCCTGTCACGCCTGAAATTCCTCTGACATCCCCTGGAAAAACACTTGATTTACTCTTTGTGGAGGCAACATTCCCCTTCTCCTTTTCCAAGGGTTGGCTGGCTGCGTGTTTATTGTTTTCCTCAGTGATCCGGGATACTCTACAACCTGACCTAACTGTAACCCCGGTTTCCTGTTGCAGATAAAATACTGTTAAATGCCTGACAAAATAAAAAAAAAAACAACCCACAACACCCCCTGAAAAACCCCAACAAACCAACCAGCTGCTGTTTTTCACTGGGGTAAGGAGAGTAAACAGCTCGTGCTGGAACTCTGAGAGGGTTTTGAAGACAAATGTTCTGTCACACGTTTTGTGTGCAGTCATTTTTTTATGAGGGAAAAAGAGGATGTTTCTGAGCCACCCAGGCCAAGATAAGCACAGGGAGAGGAGTCATTTTAAGTGGGTAGGACTGGAAAGCTCTGTGCTGAAGACTGGCGGCAGGTTCAGGGCACAGCCATGGGTGCTGCAGGAAGGGCATCCATAGAATCCCTGAATCCCGGAACGGTTTGGGTTGGAAGGGACCTTAAAAATCATCCAGTGCCACCCCCTGCCATGGGCAGGGACACCTTCCACTGTCCCAGGGTGCTCCAACCTGGCCTCGGACACTTCCAGGAATGGGGAACTTCTCTGGGCAACGTTCCAG
Organism: Struthidea cinerea; assembly: GCA_013397865.1. Classification (NCBI taxonomy): domain Eukaryota; kingdom Metazoa; phylum Chordata; class Aves; order Passeriformes; family Corcoracidae; genus Struthidea; species Struthidea cinerea. Next base: position 140,287 of record VZTI01001768.1, read on the forward strand.
AGTTTCCCTGCTTTTTCCTGGTTTTAAGATGGAATTTTCCACTCCTTACCCCGCAAGGTTTCCTCTAAATATTTGCAAACACGTTCATATATAACTGTACACGCACAACCCCATTCAAGCCTTTCCAAGGAGGACATCAGGAAAAACTTTCCTCTCCTTCCATGATAAAAATTAACATCGGTTGTTTTCTGGTTTTTTCCCTTTAAAAGCTCCATTTATTTTAAGGCAGCCACAGCAGCACAGCTCTGGGGGAAATACAGTGAGAGTGACCACAAGGTTTGGACTTAAAGCCAAACTTCTCCCAAGGGGAAGCATGAAAAAGCCAAACTTCCATGTTGGCTAATTAGGCAGACAAACCTCAGGCATGAAACTGGAGGTGGAGTTCATGGCCAGTGTTTTGGTGCAGGATTCCATGTTTACTTAATTGCTGTCGATGTGAATTTTCCTCCTTTTTTTCCCTGCTTTTGGGTGCTGGTGGGGGATGTAGAGCTGTCACAGGTGCAGGGAATTGTTGCTATTCCTCATCCAAAACCTTCGAAGCCAGGTTGGATGGGGCTTGGATTAACCTGATGCCGGAATCCAGAATGCAGAGAATCTCTCTCTGCCTGTTTTGAAGGATTCTACCCCCCTGGACAGCACTGTCTTTGGCCTTCGCCCATGGAGAAAGTTCCCGACCCTTTGGGAAGAGTTGGAATCTGCGCTGGCATGAGCGAGGTGATAGAATGTTATGTGAGATTGTCACAAGGTGAAAATTTAGGGTCTTTGGGTTTGTTAATATAGTAAATAGATAAAAGGCAAAAAACTTCAAAATGGAGGGTTGTTGTTGTTCTCCAGACCTTTTGTTCCTTCTTCTATGACTCCATATTCTGCAGTAGAAGTAGTTTAAGGTGATTGGATAAAGAATCCCGCAGTTCCTGTCTACGTGACAAAGTGAGTTATGGAACATTGGTGGAAAAGTGAAAATATCTTTCGTTTTACGTTTTAATTGGATAATTTACCTTTAAAAAGACTGTCCAATCTTGATAATGCGGGCTTCTCCTGCATTCTCTGCCCTGTGCTGTGTCTGGGTCACACCAGTGACTCTGTTTCTCTGATAAGACTCAATAAACAACTCTCTGAGAGCAGAGACTGCTGAAGGTCCCGTTCGTCTCCTGGATTCCTGGCAAAGATGCTAAAAACTCTCCCCCAAGGGGAGGCATTAATTAAGGCATGGAAAGTGTCACCTGGGATAGTGGAAGGTGTCCAGGTGGAACTGGATGATCTTTAAGGTCCCTTCCAACCCAAAACTTCCATGATTCTATGGAAAATCTAACAGAAAGTACGACAAAATGTGTGTCAGACTATTTTCTTTCTGAAGTGCTGCTCCAGAGCCAACTGAGAGTTCAATAATTTCCAAGAGAGTGTTAAGAAGCAGCAGCAGGATGGGGCTGAGAGAGGAAAACTGAAAGCAAGACAACAGCTAAATGTGTGGTTTGAGTGAGTTCAGTGTTAATTTAGGATATTGTGGTCATTTCAGACAAAGAGAGGGAAAGAAAAGGGTGGGGAGTGCTGCAGAGATGATTCTACTAAAAGCTAATTTCTATATTAGCACCAGAGAATGGATTTGATTCAGCCACACCTCTCCCATTTGGAAAAGTGCACTTTCCATTTTGAAACGAGTGCTGATTTCTTGAAGTCTCAAGTGTCAGTGGCAAAAGCATCTTTAATTTCTGAAGAAATGCATCTGAATTGATTATTTCATCTGCTCTTCTCCATCTGTGGAAGACCAGGTAAAAAAATCAAGCGATTCCTGATCAAATCTAAAAGATTCACTGCAGCTCTTCCCAAAGTGCTCCATCAGGGTGAGTTTGTAGTGGAGTTCATGTCTCATTTTCCGTGGAACACAGGCTGAGAACTCCAAGTCAGTTCTTCCCAAGTTACAGAGAAACAAAAGGGAAAACTCTCAGATTTTGAACTGCCACCATAAAATCTTCTGAGGCTGAAACATGGAAAGACCCATCAGGTTATCAAATAAAATAGGGATCTTTCTGATTCAGATTTGGCTGCAAACACAGAGGTGCTGTTCTAATTACTTGTGAATGTGGCCTTTTAAAAAGTTCTATTTTCCTTAAAAGGAGAGACTTACTGAAACTTTGGCATCCTGCAAAACAACCTGTATTCTAAGAGTGCTCTGACATTGATAAAAATCGTGTTGTTTAAGTTAAGTACTCAAAAATCATGGGCAATAACCATCATGTTTTAACAGGATAGTTCGTGGAAGGAGCACAACCCAGAGCAGAAATCCCTTTTAAACCTTCAGAGGTGCTTTTCCGCTGGACAAAGAGATAAATGGAACCCACTGGACCTGCAAATCAATTTTTGTATTGTTAGAAACAAGTGCAAATGAGTCTTTTGCACTTTTGACCCCAGACAGGCTGACATCGGTAAAGGCAGGTCAGTCCCTGCTTCCTTTATGGCTAAACACTGATAACCCCCCGGAATTATCTCTGCCTGCAACCTGGAGGTTGCGGTAAGGAGGGAATGAGAAACACGAGGCTTTCCCGTGCTATCCTCATTCCCCAGCCGGGACAAAGCCGGGGGAGCCGAGTTCACCGGGGCGGCAGCGATGGCGGCGCCGCTCCCTCAGCGCCCGGCCCCGGCCCCGGCGGGCGGGGAGCCCTCGGCAGCGCCCTGGCGGCAGCAGGGACCGAGCCTCGGCCCCGGCCTCTGTCCCCGAGGTGCCGCACAGGCGAGGGGAGGCCTGGAAGAGTCGGTGACTGGGGGATTGCCGCCACCCTGGGGCGGCACCTGGCCCCTGGCCTTGTGGAACCGCATGAGCTTCTCGTGCTGCCACTCCTCAAGCTTGCCCGGGTGCCTGTGGATGGCCCCGTCCCTGCGTGGTGCCGCTGCCCCGCTCAGCTTCCCGTCCCCTGCAAAGGCGCCGAGGGCGCGCTCGGTGCCGCCGGGTGCCATGGCTAAAGGCATTGACGAGCCCCGGGGCCCAGGCAGAGCCCTGAGGGACACCCCTGGGCCCCGGCCTCCCGCGGGACGCGGAGCCGCTGCCCACAAGTCCCTGGCACGTCCGTGCGGCCAATTCCTGGTGCCCTGCACAGCGCAGCCTGCAAACGCAGGGCTCTGCAGTGCGGGGCTGGGGCTGTCGTGTGGGAGCGTGGCCAAAGGCCCTCAGGGCTCTGGGCACAGCAGGGGCCACAAGGCCACAAGTCCGGGGGCTGCTCCGTGCCAGTTCCTGTCTGCTCCACTGTTGTTGGGGTGCCGGGGGTGGCCCTTTGTGACCCAGGCGCGTGGTGTCAGGGCCCTTTGTGATGTGGGACGTGGTGGTGGCCAGAGACCCTTGTGACATCAGAGAGCCCAGCCCTGGCTGAGGGTATCTAAGGGACGCAGAGCCCTGCGGTGCCCATCACAGGAGAGCCGCTCTCTGAGGAGGAAGCAGCTCCCTGCGCTCGTCTGCGCTACACGACATTAGCGATAGACAGTGACAGTGATAGCCGATAGTGATAGACAGCAATAGTGATAGACTACGATAGCGACGAGGACAAAGCCAACCCCAACTCCCGGTCCCCCAGTCTCTTGCCCAGCTGGCTGGAAGCCCAGGTCCCCAGCAGGCAGTGGACAGGGGCAGTGGGCAGGTCAGGCAAAGGGAAGGGAGCCCAGTGCCTGCCCCGCACAGCCCCCCCAGCCCCTCGCCCACCCAGCTGGGAGCCCAGGCCCCCAGGGAGCAGCAGGAGGGGACAGCAGCGGGGTCAGTGCTGGCAGTGTGGGAGAAGATGGAGGACTCGGATGAGGAAATGAAATATTGGCAGTTCCTGGATGATCTGGAGCCTTTCCTGGTGAGAGACCCGGAGCTGTCCGAGGGGGAAGGCGAAGACGAGGCAGAGCTGTTCCAGGGAGA
>VZTI01001769.1:0-25035 GCA_013397865.1 Struthidea cinerea
CCATCCCATATGTTAACAACCTTGAAACTTCATAAACTGCTAACTAAGTTCTTTTAAAAATATAACAAAAACAAAAAACCCAACAAAAACAAAAAACCACAACCCAAAATCACAATTTCAAATCACTCCGCCGGTTACCAAGGCTACACCGGGCGTAGTTTTTAATCCCCGCGCCGCTCGTTCCTTTCAAACACAAATTTAACAGCTTTTAACCACCCAGTTACCACTTTTATTTAATGATACTTTAGTCAAACTCAAGCTACCAACGTTCATACAACTCAAAACTAACACACACCACTTAATTCCTCTCTCACAACACACTATCCGAGCGCAAAACCAGCGCTCTAAGCTCCTCCGCTTGCTTGAGCGCAGGTATCCTTCCACTGATTAAATCCAAACTTTTAAAAGTTTCACACAAATTTACTAACCCGCTTTAAATACCCGCAATTCAACACACATACAACGCAAACCAAAACACGCACAACACACCACCAATTCACAGCCTAATGGCGCACAAATAAATTTCACAAAACAAAAGTCTATACTTGTTGGCTTATTCAGGCATCCGTACACACTCGGTGCATGCGCAAACCACAAACTACAATTCAAAATGGGGTCGTCCATACTCCGCTCACGGCAGGCGTCCCAAACTGCAAACCAATATGCCGTTCTTGAGCTACAAACCAAGTCAGAGCCAGCAGCGCTCCCGCAGCTGCTGCTCGGACTTTGCTGCCGCGCACACTGCGCAAGTCCCGTTCCCCTCTACGGGAGACTGCCGACAGCGCCAGTGCCTGAACCCCACTCCCCCCTTACGGGAGACAGCACTGTGCGAGACCCGCTCTCCTCTACGAGAGACAACAGTTCTGCTCCCCTCTACGGAAGACAAAACTCTTAGTGCTGTTGTCTGCCCCGCCTGAAAGTTTCTTCTCATACTCCGCGGATACTTGCAACCAAACTGACCCTAGCTTCTGCTGTGCGTAGGGCGTCCCACTGTGTCTTACCAGCCACCTTCCGCAAGGTATCTTTAAATTTTTATGAACGTACGTTTTGTCCGTGATTCCAGCAGGTCCTGGTCTTTCTCCGGGGTGTCAGTGGGCCAAAGGAGCCCTCTTCTCAGAAAATTCTAGAGAGGTCCCCGGACTCCCGGCCCCTTGGCCAGAGAGAGCAAGAGTCCTGCCGCCGGTTGTCAAATGATTTACCAAAATATGGACATAGATCTATCGATACCCAACTGAGACAGACAAAGACTCTCTTAACACCTTAGAGTTAGAAAGTGTATGTTTATTCCAGCCCTGGGCAGAAGCGTTGGATAGTTCTCTAAAATGCAACGCAAAGTTACAAAACAATACAAGTTCTATTTATCTACAAAAGTTCTAAATATTCAAAATACAAATGCATATTTATAACATTAATATCTCCTATTTTTCACTTCGTATGGTAATTAGCTAAAAACTAATTAAGCATGCGTAGTTAGTTCACTGTATTGGGTCGGTGGTCCCATGATTTGAGGAAAGGTCATAAGTGATGAAGTAAAACTCATCTATCTCACTTTGACCTTTTTACCTTTCTGGGTCTTGCCAATACATATTGCCCTTGGAGGACCTCCAGTTCGTCCCTTCATTCCTTTTAAATAGGTTTTCAAGTAGACAAATTGATAACAGTCTACTTTTTCTTTAAATCTATTAATCAGTGTTCTCTGTTTCTCATTATAAGCACAGCTGAACAAATATAAAATGACAAACAATCAGTTACCTACATCTCAAAGCTTATCCCAGGTTTTATCCCTCTAACTAATTATTAACTTTCTCAATTAACTTGAACTGGGTTTGCTTATTAAATCTATTTTAACTAATTTTATTAAAGCTAACTTTTAATGAAAATTTTAATGTTTCAGATGTTTCAAACTATATGTTTCACTTGGAGCCCTTCTTCTCTGAAACATGAGGTAGGATTTATAAGCATATGTGTACCAGCCTGCACCTTTAAAAAGATAAATGAACCTAAACCATTAAGGATGCTGGCTACACTTGTCACAGGGGAATTTATATGAGAATAGTGAAACTTTGAGGAAAAGAGTTTGTGGCCTTGCAAGGCAGGATTGAACTGTATTTACTGTTTAGCTTTCTTTGTTTTGTTGGTGTTCGGGGATTATTTTTGTTTGTTCGTTTGTTGGTGCTTTTAAAATGCAAAGTGGCTAAACATACAAACAAAAAAAGCTCTTCAGTTTCAGTAGCTGTTTTGGGAGTACCAGTTTTGGGAGTTCAGTTTCCTTGACGCTTTGCAATTTCCACATTGTAGCAGTACTGTAAAGGTTAAATATCTCTTCAGTCAGCAGGCAATGTTATAGTATTATTCCCGAATACATTTCAGAGTCTGGCAAAGGCTAAATTCCCAGAGAAAATATTTCTTTTCAAGTTAAGTGATATGAGAAACATTTTGAATTTAGCTTTTGTCTCCCTTTGGCTCCATAGCTTTTTGGATGTGAGGCCAGATGACAGTGGCCAGGGCTGAGGGTCTGGATGGGTGGAGGATGAAATGGGTAGTTGTTCCACAGGCCAGCTGTAAGGGTTGACAGTTTTATTATGCCAAAATCCAAGACACATCCAGACTGCTATGCTGAGCATGTGCTGTGCGACAAAGCAGGTGTTTGTAACAAAAGCCAAGCCACCTGAAAACCCAACACCACAGCCCATGTCCTCTGCAGAAGGGTCATCCCATATTAGGTGAAACTTCTAGCAAGAACAGTAGGCACTGGGAATTTGAACAAGAGGATGCTACAGTCCATGTACCCTTGGAAGCCTGAGACTCCTGGAGCTGCAGTTCAATTCCAGGTGCATGTATTTATTTTCCAAAGGGATGAAAAACCTGTTGGTATATTCCTTGAAATTCTACTTCTTGTTTCAGGAAGATTAGGAAAATATTTATTAGCAAGTCAGTAAAAAAACTAGGACGGAAAAGATGAAACTTAAAATGTTCCATTCATTTTCACATGATTATTTACTTGCACTGTCTTTCAAGGGTATTCTTGGCAGTTCACACAACATACTTAAAGCTGTTTTAATTTCTTAACTTCTAATAAGAGTGTCTTGATTTGAAAGACAGGTGTCTGTGAAGGAAGGCAGGAGCCTCCCCTGAAATGGAAAATGTAACCCCCTTCCCTCCGAATTATTGTAATTTTTGAATTAAGGGACTTTCAGGCAAAGATATGAGGGGGTAGGAATAACAGTTCTTTACTAATATATATATGTATAACAAGGCAAACCAACAACAATACGTATGGCAATAACAGCGAACAGAACCACAAACCCAGTGCCAGCCTCTCTCGGCTGTCGGGCCCTTTCCCCGTGGGTGCAGTTCCGCTCACAGCCGGCAGGGGCGCTGGCGGCTCCCGGCGAGCGGGGCGGGTGCGATGGTTCCCCCGCGGCTGCAGGGGGCGCTCCGGAGCACGTGGCACGGAGAGCACGTGGCAATGGCGGCTCAGCCGAGCCGGGAAGGGATGGAACAAAGGCTGCACAAACCCCCTGGGCAGCTGATCCCGGTGCCCGGCCGGATCCTCGGGAACAGCAGGCTGGAGCAGCAGAGATGAGCAGATCCCGGGTGGCAGACGAGATGTATCAAACTCCGGAGTGCAGCAGGAACCGCGGGAGTCTCGGCAGGCAGGGCGTGCGGAGCTACGATGTAGCGAAGGCTCCGCGGCTGCAGCCCGGCTCCAGAGAGGGCAGGGAAAGGCGGGGTTGGGTATCCCGGGTCTTCTCCGGTAGAAGAAAGGCAGCTGGAAAACCTGCCACAGCAGGACGGACGGCAGCCTCTCTCCCTCCGAACAAACGCCGAGAGCACGAACTGCCAACCAGCCCAGGTGAAAGAGGGTGGCTCCCCGGACCCCTCCCCCTGTGGCCAGTTTTTTTGTTTCTCCCATGGACCCAGCAATTTGTTGCTGTGGTAACATGCATGGGAGAAAAAAAAAATTCCCCAGAAGGTGAACTCCCAAAACCCCAACACAGAGAAAAGGGAAAACATTCATATTTTATTTTTTCACCATTGTTCAAGTGTGCGAAAAGATGTATATTAAGTTGAACAAAGTGGAGCAGTGAGTAGCTGACCATGGAGTGGACTCAAAAAGGAATTTAATTAGGTTAGATTATCTAGATTATCTTTCCTCAAGATTTGCACCTTTTTTATTTTGTGAATATGTTACAAAATTCAACAGCTTGTCTATCATACTGCAGCTTCTTTGAAACACAGAGTATAAAAGATGATCTTTGTGGATAGCTGATATCTGGGCATTTGTGTTGTGATTCTTGGACCATCTCTAACTATCCTTAGCCAAATGAAAGAGGAACACTAGTGGTTGAAAAATTTTGTAACTATGTAGTGTCTGAGTTCAATTTTTTTTTTTTTTGAATGAGCACATTGTATTTTGTGCTTCCTACCTGTATCTATAAAGAGGTAAAAAAGAAGCCCCAAACCTGGCCTTCACATTTGTTTGAAGTATAATATGTCCCTCAGTCACCAGGTAAAATTACCCAGAGTTCTCAATTCTGAAAGCTCCTTGGAATTTGTAATAGTTTTTATTGGTCCTGTCCGTTGAAGAGATGTTGGACTAAATAGAGATATAGGTGTTTTATAAGTGATGCCACGTGCATAATTTCTCAAATGTTTATGTGGTCTCATTTGTAGTGTGTAATCTCTGTGATTGATGACTGGGAAAGTTATCTGAATATTAGCTAAAATACCAACTGAGGTAGTTGTGATTTAAACAGAACAATTATTCTATATAAAATCTTTTCATGCTTTATAGTACACTCTTTTAAGAATAGCAGCTTCAGACTAAATATATAAAAGCAAGGAAAACAAGTATGTCTTTACTGCAAGAATAAAAGCTCTGATTCAATATTTAAGAGAATGCTTGACTTAAACCAGTAATGTTTCAAGTTTTGCAAAAAACTGGAATCAATGCTAACTTTAGGCAAAACAAAAAAAAGGTAAGAAATACCATCTTTGTCCTTTTTTACCCATTGCTGTGCACCGTCTTTGGTTTGAACACGTGTATATTTGTTTGTGCATACAAGCCAGTAAACTTAAAAACTTAGGAGATATGACAAGTGGAAATAAGGGAGAAGAGAACAAGAAGGCAGGGAGTGTTTCATTTGGGGAGTATCTGAAATACGTCTTTGTTATACAGGAGAAAAATTACCCCACATCTATTTCTGTGTGTTACAGTATGGAGGGAGACAAAAGGCCCATTTATCTGTCCAAATGGTCTTTGGTATCTGCTACCAGCACAGCTTTTCAGATCAAGTGAGCAGATCACACCTCATTTCCTCATTCTGCAAGTTGACATGTTCCATTATTCATAGCCCACAAAAAGTCTGAAACATATAAGACCCAAAGTAGCTATGAAAGAGCCTGGAGAGTCGTAATCACCAGGATATTTTGCTTCTGTGCTTAGCTGAGCTGCAGCAGTTGACAGCTCCAAGATGGCTGCTGTTCTCTGGCATCACAGCTAGCCCAGCTGAGCCCAGCTGGAATCAGAGGAGGGGCCAGAGTGCTGTTGGGGTGGGGGGTTCTAAAGGCTTCTATGCTCTCTGTTCAATGATAAAATGATTTTTTACTGTGAATTGCCATTGACTACACTGCGTGAATGTTTTTGGTAGGGGCAAGTGGTGTGTGTGGTGAAAGCAGGGCAGAAGTCCATGAGGCAACTGGCATGGGCACGGGGGCACAACTCTGTAAAGCCTGGGTGCGTGGTGGCTTGTGTCTCTCTAGTCTGGGCCATCCCTTCCCTCAGCACCTTTTGCTCCAGACAACCTTCATGAAATAGAAAAGACTCACTGCTTCCCTGGAGCAAGTTGCCCAGAGAAGGTGTGGATGCCCAGTCCACGGAAGTGTTCGGGGGGAGGTTAGATAGGGCTTGGAGCAACCTTGTCTACTGGAGGGTGTCCCTGCCCATAGCTGGGGCATTGGAATCAGCTGATCTTCAAGGTTTCTTCCAACCCAAACCATTTTGTGATTCTATATTCTATGATAAGCACTAGTATAAGTACAAGGGAGAAAACAATTACCAATGGTGCTTTCTAGCAAGGCAGCTTAATAAAAATTGTATCATGACCTAAGATTCATTTGCACTGGAAACCTGTAGTAGTTTCAGGTTACATTTACTAAGGGGGCTTACAAGTGCAATTTGTAACAATAAAATCATTACCAACTCCGCATAACAGTTTTCTTTCAGCTGCGTGGGCAGCCATTTTACTTGCCTTTAAAACGTGTACTATTTTCAAATCCCTATGAATGAACAAATAAAGAAAATACCAAGATGGATTCAGTGGTCCAGGTACACCATACAGTATTTTTGAACATTCTCTGGAATTCTATCAACTGCAGAAGAAAATCATTATTATTTGTAACAGATGTGACCTACAACTGTAGCTTCCAGTGTCCTCTGCCAGTAGCACAGAAAAATTAAATGAAAGTTAACTACATTAACCACTGTCAGGCTCCAGAAAGTGTCCTGGTGAGAAGCTGTGCTTTGAGCTCCATGATGAATATCCTGTCTTTTTCCTTTCTACATTACTGTTCCCTTGAGTTCTTGTCTGAATACACTAGAGCCATTAAAACTTAGGTGATATGGGTTTCAGTGTTGTTTAGCAAAATTGGCCCTGGCAACATTAATTTGAAGGAAAGAAATGGGGGTTGAATGGGGACGGGTGGAATGACGTTTTATTATTTTAACTTGATCTTGGCCTATGACATTGAGCTCGAAAGAATCATGGGGTTTAGTTGTTATTATGTGGTTTTGTCTGCACTAATGAATGGCTACAGCACTGCTTTTTATTGGAGGATATTAATTTGATTTTGGCATATGTTTCTGAGAATCTTGAAATGTATGTAATGAGAAATTTTAAACAGATGGTTAGCAAAGTGGTGCTTCCTACTACCTTCTCCACAGAGACAAATTATCAGAGTTCTTGTCCTAAATCTCCTGTATGCTACTGGTAAGATACGAACATTGTAGTTTTCACTGGTCTGTGGGTTTGATTCCTTTTAGTCTTTGTTGAGGCTTTTGCCAGATACTGCCGTAGAAAACCTCAGGCCAAATAGTTAAGGTTTACCAAAGTTACAAGTAAGTGAAACACAGCTAGGGAGAGTTGCGAGGGAGCCCCAGTGGTAGAGTTCGTCCAGCTGTGCTTTGGGATCATAGAATCACAGAATGGTTTGGGTTGGAAGGGGACGTTGAAGATCGTCTTGTTCCAACCACCCTGCCATGGGCAGGGACACCTTCAACTAGACCAGGTTGCTCAAAGCCCCATCCAACCTGGCCTTGAACACCTCCACACCTTCCCTGGGCACCTTCCAGTGCCTCACTACCCACAGTAAAGGCACCCTGAAGCTTTTTTTTTCCAGACTGAACAATCCCAATTTTCTCAGCTTTTCCTCATATGAGAGGTGCTTTGTCCTTCTGATCAACTTAATGGCCTCCTCTGGACTCACTGCATGTTACGATCGAGTGAGAGCTTTAGACAAGCCCTGCCTTAGGCTTAGATTTTTGTCAGCAACTTAACTTAGGTGACCCACACCTAAATTGTTCTGGCTCACAAGTTCTTAAGAATGGCTGATTAGGTCTATTATAAAATGAGTTATTTATTAAATAGACAGGAGATTGACAAAAGGCCTTAAACAGAGTTACTTACTATGCAGTATAAAACAAAAGAACTACTAGTAGATTACATAAAACAGTGCACAACATAAAGGTACCTATATTATAGCTAGCAAAGAAATAGTATAGATTAGGGGTCAATGTAACTTACCACTGAATTGTCGATAGTGTACACAGAGTCCTTTCACTTAGCCCTTGAGAGAGTAACCATAAAGCAAGCATCCCAAACTTTAGGAAGAAGATCCCACACATTTCATGGGAATGTGCAGAAAACTGCTTTGCGAAAGTACGGTGTAGCTTTTATAGTTTTTTTTAATAAAGTGGGGTGTCTGTTGGTCAGATATTCCAGCTTATCTTTCCACATCTGCTTCCACAGCAAGGTGTTTATTGTCAACTGGGAATGGTAATCCCATGGTGCCAAAATAACTCATTAACTCAAAACAAGCTGTCCTGATGGAGTTATTTCACCAATTAGCAAACTTACGTGAGAAGTGAGATGCCCTGAGTTACTGCACCAGCTAACAAGCAACAGTTAAGCTCTTAAGGGCAGGGAGCATGCCCTGCTACACTCCAACAGGTCAATGTCCTTCATGTCTTGGAGACCCCAGAGCTGGATGCAGTACTCCAGGTGGGGTCTGAGCAGAGGGGCAGAAAATGAGTGGGCATGAAAAGTGTTTCATGGACACAGGCAAGGGAAACTGAAACCACTGGCCTCGGGTTTTGAGAAGCTTCTTCACAGAGCTTTGCATGGACCAGCATGGTCCCAAGCCATGAATTTGACCTCAAGTAACCCCCACAGGCTTATTGGTTGACCTCAGGTAACCCCAGCACAGTCCCAGCCTATCAGTTTGTCCTCAAGTGACCCCATAGGCTAAGTGGTTGACATCACTCGACCCCAGCATTGTCCAAACTCATGAATTTGACCTCACGTAACGCTGCAGGCTAATTGGTTGAACTCAGGTAACACCATCATGGACCCAAGTGATGAGTCTGAACTCAAATAACCCCATGGGTTGAGCTATGAGGGAGGTCTCAGGTTGCTCCATGGTTTTGCCCCCTTGACTAGAAACTTTCGAAGGAGTCGTATTTTCAGATTTTCACTCTTGTAGCTCACCAGTACAGGCAGAAAACTGAATACACACATTTCTGATGCACTGTTAACAAAAAATATTCCTTTCAAACTGTCCTTTCATTCAACTTCTGACCTAAAATTTCGATACTGCAGTGTCTTGCTGAATTTCATCATGTTTGCTTGTCATCCGTGCAAACTCAGGGACCCCATTTAAGGTGGTCTGCTGGATGGAGGGATATTCACAAATACATAGAAATCCCACTAGCTTCCTGCTTTGATTGTGTCCTGAGTTTTGATGCTAAAACAGCTAAGATCTTGTTTCTCTATTTCTTCCCTTTCAGAATGCCAGTACTGGGGCTCGGACCTTCAACTTCCCAAAATACCTTTTGAAGAAATCATGTACAATGATGAAAGTGCATACAAGTGGTTATGCACCCTAAAGAAAGTAGGAATTGTTCTACTGACAGGAGCTGCTACAAGGCAGGGAGAATTGATTAGACTTGGCCACAGGATTGGGTTCCTGCGTCTCACATTTTATGGGTGAGTTTATTTTATATCTTTGTTTTGCCAGTGTTGTAATCACCTGTAATGCCCTCCATCTAAGCTTGCTGTATCTATTTTGTGGATTAATTTATTAAAGCAAGGTGTATGTTTTTTTCTCTCTATATTAGAAAATTTGGCATCAAGTTTGTATACTGTACAAGAGAATTGCTTTGCTGTCACAGGTAGGGTATGTAAAGAAGAGCAGCAATAACATTAATTGCTGAGAGAAGGAAAAGTGCCTGGAAACAGATGTGGAATATAGGATAACAGTGAGATAGACTCACTTATCTATACTATGGAACAAAACAAAAAATCCCCAATCCAGTCCCCTTCTGAACAGAGAAAGTTACCTGTTCTGAAACCTTTGCTTAGTCTGATTTTGAGTCATGGATACAGGTAAGACTCAGATGATGGTATTGTGTCCCACATCACCAAGAAGATGGACTGAGTACCAGTCCATCTTCTGCTCTGGAAAGCCGTAACCAATCCCAGCAAGCAGAGTTCAGCTTGAAGGAGGGCAAGCAGGCACTTGTAAATTATCCTTTTGATGCCAAGAACTGGCAAACTGAAGCTGTACCTCTGCAAGTGCCTACTAAATGAGTAGACAAATGATGATGGCAAACAACTCACATCTTGCTGAGCTGAGTCAGTGACCTCCATCTAACTAAGAAGAAATGTTGTAGCTAATGTTTATAATAATTTTCACCTCTGAGACAGATGTTCATTTCTTACTTGCATCCAATTCTGGGGTGGCTTTTACAACTGCAATAAAATAATAACTTTGGGTAATTTCCCTGCTGTTTCACTGGGAGCCAAATACAAGGCCTACAAAATATTACAAATAAAAGGATAAACTTGGAATTGGCAAACTTGCCAAATAAAACATTACCTCAACAGGGCCCTGAATTTTAAACTGAAATGTAACAGCAATGAATATAATTCTGACACATGAAAGAAAGAAGCCTTTTTTCTTGTCTAGATGTCTGCTTGGTGCAACCTCCCTAAACTGTCATTGCAGTAAAAAGTGGAAACATTCTCTGTATCAGCCATATAACAATATCAAGAGTTTCCACGTTTTTAAATTAATCTTTTTCTTACCATTATGGAGACCCAACTCCATTAACGAAGTCTCCAGTCATACCACAATTTGTTTCTCCAGCTTCTCATGGCCTAGACCTTGTGTTCCTCCTCTGTTCTGAAGCCTTGTCTGGTGCTTGGTGTGGTGGGAAGGCCTTTCTTTGGGGCTCCAGCACTCCCATGAAAACAGCCAATCCATCCGAATCTCCTAGAGGGCTTCAGCATCAAGAGAAGGACATGTGTCCCAAATCTCATATGAATGAGACATAGACTTTTAATGAAGTGTAGGACCAAATAATTCAAATGCGGCTTCAGTTCCTAGTGCTGCACTTTGCGGGACTAAGGATGTAACAGACAGCCTGGTTTTCTAGTGGTGAAGACTGAGCACATGTTGCTATCTAATGCAAAAAATTGCTACACCTGCTTGGTGCCAATCTTCCTCCTCTATCAAACAGCCTGAGCAACTGGCTTTGAAATCTGACCCTAATTACTAAACCATAAACCATTCCAACCCACTTTGCTCTCCCTAAGGTCCAAGAGTCCCTTGACACTACCCTTACTACCTGTGCACCCAACATGGTGAAGTTGATGCTTCAGCTCAGTTGAGACTTAGACAGAGTGAGTCTGATTTTTCCATATTCCACGCTGAGCTCCCTATTAGCATCTTTGACTTCAAGTCAGTAACTTGGGCTTTGACCAAAGCTCTCTGTGTAGAAGGAAAGCTCCTGGGGAGCAGCTTCCCTTGCGAATACTGACGGCATGAAAGCAATGACTGCTTTTGCAAAAGCTAATAATGATTCTATAAAGTATTTTATAGAATAAATAGCACTCCAGCAATTTTATGTATTTCACATAAATGAGACAATTAAAATGTGTTAAATTTAAAACCATCAAGTGACACTACAGCCTATTAAATTAAAGATGGAGCAAACCTAGCTGTCTTGAGTACTAATTACAAGAATAATATAAAGGGGCTGTTTTTTGGCTGTCAAACTGGGAACTGTGGAAGTGTGGTTGAAATTATCATACTTGAGAACTGAGGTCATGTGCTGATGAATATGTGCTGTTACTCAAGTAATGTACTGATGAATATGTGCCATACCAAATAATAAAAACTATTTCTCCCAGGCAGTTAAACACATTTGCAAATATTCAAGGGGGTTTTCCCTCTGGCAATTGCAGAAATTTAATTTTAGCATTTTGCATCGTTTCTATACTAAATACCACTCCCAGAACAAAAGCGCTTGTATACTGTATATAAATAATTTTATCTGCCTGTTCTTTAGCCTATTTTCTTTTTAAACTGTTACTAAGAAGTAAAGCTAGGCGAACACCATCTGAAACATATTTGGTCTATAGTATTCCACAAGGGAAAATGAGTTTCGTAATTTCTTTTCAGTTACTTATGTGCATGCAATTATATGGACTCTGTATGGTAAATTACACTTTTCCAGACAAATGTCTGGATCTATGACATGCATGTGCTGAGGACTGTCTTCAATCTTGTGAACTTTGTGTAAACAAAACCTGTGGTTCTTAAATTGTCCCGTGTGGTGTGTCACTCAAAACACATTTTGTCTGTGCAGCAACGTGAGGTATTCATGTCTTTGTCATATAGCTGTGACTTACTTTTTTCACTGCAGTTGTCAGAAAACTTTTCTACTGAATTTTGCCAAATTCCAAGAGAGAAACTATGTCATAAAGTAAACAGAGCTAGTTCTGAAAAAGAGAGTCATAGGAAGGGAAGAAGTTTCAAAGTCTTTCATCAAGATATTTTCCTCCACTAGCAAGGCTTCATCTTACAGGAAAGATCCACCTGTAAAGGATACTCTATATTTTATAATATTATAAAGCCTTAAAAATAACTTCTGGGGAAAGTTACATGGCCTTTAACAATTTTGTATTTCATTGATAATGTGCTCCGTGTAACAGAAAGTGGAAGGTTGATAAAAAGAAATGGGCCAGCTTCTACTTGCTTATTTCTGAAGCATCAGTATTAAGATGATGATTTCTACTGGCAGAAGCCTCTTGGTTAGCGTCTTCAACTGGCCTTTGCATTCAGCAAAGTGCCGCCACTGGAAAGCCATCGTTCTTCTAGGTACTACCCTGGTGCCAGATGTCCCTTGGCATACTGAAGTTTATCTAGGACTGCTGAAATAAGCCTCTGTTGGGGTGGAGGGATACTGCTAAATCCTTATTTCCTTATAATGTTACAATATTTTCATGTTCAAACACGAAATTACTCTTTTACTGTGATTTCACAGTTTCAGTGTGTACTGTCTGGCATGCTGGCTGGCTGTTCTAACATGTTTTCTCTTTTCTCTTTTCATTATGAAGACCAACTTGGCAAGTGCAAGACAAAGCAGATGCTAACAATGTAGCTTATACAACTGGGAGACTCTGTTTTCACACTGATTACCCTGTTCTGCAGCATCCACCTGGTGTAAGTTGAATCTGCTGACTTTTTCACCCCACAGAAGGGGAAAGGGAAATGTTTCTATAGTGTGAAATATGATTAGTGATCAGTGGCTCTGAATTTTGTCTTAAAAGAGCAATGTAAAAATAACGACATATTAATCTGCATATGGCAATCTATATACACATGGGTATGCAATTTATACAGTATGATGTAAATTTAGTGTAAGTCTCCTATATATCCCATAATTTTTAAATGAAATTCACGAAGTATTTAAAATACTACCACATGAGAAAACTTTAGGGTCCTTTATATGCTTTGAATACTGTTCTCATTATTTTATAAAAGTTAGGTGTCTAAATGTTGTAGTCAGGTTGTGACATTTAAGGACTCATCTGTTCAGCTCAGGAGGGGAACAGAGAAAGAAATACGATTAAGATAGTGTATTCTGTTTTCTGTGAATTGGTACAAGATAAACACTTGTTTGTCCTTTCATAACAGACAAAAAACCAGGGCCATTCTGTAAAACTGGACAACCACAGAAAATATGTTTTCACCCAGTCCCTGTCACATCAAAGTGTAATCCACATAATTCACGTAATTCCAGAGAACTGGAAAGTAGTAGGAAAAGGTATGAAGGAACACAGAGAACCCTGGAAAAGTTTCACCTATAAAACTTTCCCTTCTCCTGTTGTGGAGTATTCTGTTGTTTCTGTATTTAAACAAAAAGCCAATGTGATTTACCCATAGGGAAGTACCAAATACTTCACAATAAGATTATCTTTTCATCATTTAGATACTGCTCGTTGATGTGGAGTAGGAATGGAATAGGGCTTCATTAATAGAGAGCAGATGATGAATTAGCTCACTGTCCTGTCTGCGCCAAAGTTCATGCTCTGCTATGTATGAAACATTAGAAAAAGAGCGTAACCTTTTTCATTCAAACGTGCTTGTAAAAAATAAAAGTATTAAAGTACATTGAAATGTTTTTGAACATTGTCCTGAATGTGCAGTTTTCTTTATATATCTAGTTATTATACAATACTTGAATTCTTAAGTCGTATTTATTAAAAATATTTGGACATGTTCTTAGAGGATGATGATTAATTTCAGAACTGTCCAATAAAAATTGGTTTAGGATTTCCCAGGACCATAATATAACTTACATTACTGCAGCCCTCCTTGTCAGGGCCAAGCTGTGCTTACCTTGCACAAGGCCAGCTGTGGCCACAAAAGAAAAGAACATGTTGCCTTGTGCTCCCTTCAGCGGGCCCTTTTCCTTGCCCACAGCTTCAGTTTCCCCCTTCATCACTATCAGCAAGTTCTGCAGGTCCAGCTGCTAAGGAGAACACCCCCTGTTCCAGTCCTCTTTCCCATCCTGAGGGCTTTTTTTGCTTGGTTTGGGTTTTTGGTTGGTTAATTGTCTGGTTTTTTGGTTTTGTTGTTTATTTGTTTGAGCTTCTTGTGTTTGTGGGGTGTTTTTTGTTTGGGTTTTTGTTATTGTTTTGAGGTCTTCTGGGCTTGGGGGATTTTTTGTTGGTTGGTTGGTTGGTTGGTTAGTTGGAGGGTTTTTGTGGGTTTTTTTTTGTTTGTTTGGGGAGGGTTTGTGTGGGGTTTTTTGGTTGGTTGGTTTTTTTGTGTTTTTATTAGTTCGTTTGTTTGCTTGCTTTTGGTTGTTGTTGTTGGGGGTTTAATACTGTCCCAGCCTGGCTCTGTGGGGTCCTGCGTGCCCCCACAGACGCACGGGTGGGTTCAGTATTATGTCGGTAACAAAGAGTCAAGAAGGGTATTTACATGCGTTCCGGCAGGAGCATTTATTGCTTCTACACTGTCAAAGGTTGCAGAGGCAAATATGAACGTGATCCTGAAGCTCACAACTTTATCTGGGGGTGGGGAAAAGGCGGGACTAGGGAACAGGGACCAATGGGGAACTCTGGGGGAGCGACGAGGGGTAGAGGCTGACAGCCAAATAGGGAATTCAGACTGGGATATATTAACCTAACAGAGCAATGCATCCTGGGAGAAGCCTTTTTGGTCACCCTAACATAATGTATGTTCACCAGCCACCACCGTGGTTTTTTTGTTTGGTTTGGTTATTTTGTCTTCTAGTGGTCTCAGAAATAATTCACCATAATGGAAGGGCCAAGTGACAAAGGTAACAACATTGATACAACAAGTGTATTTTGTGTCATTTGTAGAATAAGCAATTACAGTTTGTGTGATATCTAGAGCCACAGGGAGTTTTACTGCTTGTGTCAGCAGCTCAGATTTAGAACCAGTGCAGCCTAGAGCCCAGCTTAGGCTTTCTGCTCCATCTTACACCTTGGCAAATGTCTTGGGGTGACTTTATAATGTGTATCCCCTATCGCTACCCTATGCCCACCAATCTTTTCTGTGTCTTTAAACTGAGCCTGAGAAGGACAGAAAATAAAAAACGTTTCAAAGCAGTTGTTTCAAGGACACGGAGATACACTCCTCTGTGTCTGCGGTACCCTTGGTTTTTTTTTTTCCGGCTCTTTTTTCTCCCAGCAAGAGACGGAGGGTTGAATTTCATTTTCCTAGGATTTTTGGGGTTTTTTTTCTTTTCTTCTCTTCTGGACTGTTTCAACAACATCTGAACACATCAGGAGAATTTTCCCGGAGGCCCGGGGGGGTGGTCCCTCGCCGACCAGCTCCGAGGACGAGAGAGACCGCACCTACAGAGGATCTCTGAAATCTTCTCAGGTTTTCTCTCCACAGAGAGAGAGAGATCTCATTATTTAGCATTATTATTCCCCACCTGTGTGTTTGTTAAATAAATAGCTTGTTATCTCTTGCACTTTCCTTTGAGGAAATTTTTTCCCGAACCTGGGGTGGAGGGGTGGTTGCAACCTGACTTCTATCAGAGGATATGCTCCTCCAAATTTGTCCAAACTAGGACAGCAAATTAATTCTAAAGTGAAATGAAACTGTCTTAATCCTACTTTATCACAGAAACAAGCCTTCTCTGACAGCCACCTTTTCCCCTCTATGAGTTGGTAATTCACGTCAGGTTTTATTTCTGCAAGACAAAGCTAATACGCCTTCTTGAGATAAGACTGAAACACATTTAAAACTATGTGACTGCCACAAAGAGGGACTCGAAAGAAGCAAGACCACTTTGCCACTGACTCATAGGTTGCGAGCATTAGAAGATATTCCAAATGGGATGGATTTATAAATGTGCTATTTTAATTTTCTGCCTTTGTGATACTTGTGGTAGAGCATTGTGAAGCTGCAGTAAATGAGAACTCAGTCTGTCACTGGGGAAAAAAAAAAACCAACCAGAATAAAAGAACCACAGATGTGAGAGAACTGATACTAATAAACTGTTAATTATGCAAGCTGATTATTTTTTTTAATGAGCTGTTAATTCATTCCAGGTTCAATTTCTTCATTGTATAAAGCAAACAGCTGCAGGAGGTGAAAGTGAAGTTGTAGATGGATTTCATGTATCCAACGAGCTGAAGAAACAAAATCCTGAAGCATATCAGATCCTATCCTCTACTGCTGTAGACTACACTGATGTTGGGGTGGATTACTGTGATTTTGCTGTGCACTGTAAACAAAGGATTATAGAGTGAGTAGTTTCAACAACACCTAAAAAGAAAATCCCTGTCATGTAGTGGATTACATGTTGGTAGGAGAAGGTCTGCTCCTGCCACCTTGTGGGAAAACACTGGTTTAACTTAGTCTGTAGGTTTAGGTGGGTTTTTTTGGGTTTTTTTTGGTTGGGGTCTTTTGTTAAGTTTTTTGGGGAATGTGTGACTTGTTCTGTGCATTGTACCATTTACTTGGTTTTGCCACACACAAACAAGAAGTGATGGTAATTAGAGTAACTCCTAGGCACAGGCACAGGTTAGCAGCAGCCAAATCTGTTACTAAATGCCAGCCAATGTACATACATATCATGCCAAGGAGAGGTCATAATTTGAAACACTCAGATTAAGAATTATATACTGTCAAAAGATGAAATGCAGATGTTCATCCTCTTTTCTGATTTTAAGAAGTTTATGATTTATAAAAAAAAAGTTTACCATTAAAGAGTGTATAATATGGATTTTTGAGCAAATTAAGTGTCTATACTTTCTCCTGATTATCCCTTTTCCTAGTTAGGCCTAATTAGCAAAATCCAATAACAATCTGAATTTTACTGTAGAAACATACTGATATTCCAGCAGGAGAGTTCAGTTGTTTAATCATCTTGAACTGTTTCAGTAACAACAGAATACATTTCTTTTTCTTTTTTACTTTCCTTTTTTCCCCCCTTTCCTTTGTTTCATAGCACGGATTCCAGAGGCCAAGCAATTCGCATCAATTATAATAATGCAACAAGAGACACAGTGTTTGACATACCAGCTGAAAAAGTGAGGCCATTTTATGCAGCTCTAAAGGAATTTAATGATTTATTAAACAGTGCAGAACACAAGTTTATTTACAAGCTGAAACCAGGTCAGTAAGTTGCTTCTCCTCACAACAATTTTTCACATGTTTTTCCTGACAGTCAAAACACTTGAACAGTGTTAGCACTAGTACTGAGAGGAACTTGGAGTCTTTCTATCATTTATTTCATTTCATACTGCATTCTTACATTCATCTCATAGATTTCTTTTGCATAGTTACACAATAAAGAAGAAAAAATGGCAGGGGGGAATAGTCTACCTATAGATTAGTTGAATGTATCTTTATACTAAATCCAAAACTGCATTTTATGCAACATACCATATTGGAAATTGATGTATCAATAGCACCACAGATGGCAAATACCATGTGTGATATCATGTGTGGCCTTAATCTCTGTTATTTAATTCCCCAGCATTAAAATAAAGATATTAATCTCTCAGGAGATGTTACAAAAGTAAATTCATTGGTGTATCTGACTGCCTCATGTACTGTGGTACTTGTGTCTTTAAAATACCTGTGAGGAAATTAATCTCTCTCCATTGGAAACATGCGTTAAAATAGTGTGGAAGGTCACATAAATGGAGAAACAAAGTGCCTTACATTACATTAGTGACATCCATTTTGTTGATGAACACATCAAAATTGTGGTAGAGGGAATGGGGAGAAGCTAAGAAAGACTGTGAGGTTATTTAAGTCAAGATTTATCATAATGGTGGCACATAAGGGAGAAAAATTAAATTGGTATTTTAGCATTAATTATGTGATTTCCTAACTTTCAATGTCTTGACTTGTTCTCATAAAATTCTCTTAACAGGGATAGTATGTATGTGTATAGTACAAATAGTACTAGGCTGGTCAAATAAAAAGTATTCTAGTGGCTTTCACCCATTTTATTTATTTCCCCTGTTTGGATTTGCTGTAGTTGGCTTTCTCCTCAAGGCTTGATTTTCTCAG
The DNA here is from genome assembly GCA_013397865.1 of Struthidea cinerea. Lineage (NCBI taxonomy): Eukaryota > Metazoa > Chordata > Aves > Passeriformes > Corcoracidae > Struthidea > Struthidea cinerea. The sequence goes on from VZTI01001769.1 coordinate 18,139, forward strand.
TATGGACTCCTCTACCGCTCTGCTTTTTAACTCCTCATCATACAAGAAATGAAAGAGATGTCAAAAGGGAACTGGCCTCTGTGGTTGAGAAAGTTAAAATTACTGTGTTGTTGCTACTTAAAATTATTGCTCCCTAACTGTTGATATGAATCTACCTCCATGTTTTTTTGAAGGCATCAATTATAGCATTCCAACTACTGACCTTTGTGCAATCTCTTTATAGGAGACATAGTGACATTTGATAACTGGCGTGTGCTTCATGGTCGCCAAAGCTACCCATCATGTTCAGAAGTGACACGTCACCTGGAAGGTGCCTATGCAGACTGGGATGTGGTCATGTCAAGGCTCCGGCTCCTTCGGAAAAGGGTCCTGAATAGGGATTGAGCTCTCTTCTAACTAGAATGAGCAAAACATAGATTATGACTAACCTCAATGACAACAGCAATTTTATAAAAATGAGTCTTCTTTTCTTGTCAAAACATCACTTTTGACAAGGGCTTGTCGTAGAACCAGGGTAATGGCTCTAAACTGACAGAGGGTAGGTTTTGGTTAGATATTAGGAAGAAATTCTTTACTGTGAGTGTGCTGAGGTACTGCAACAGGTTGCTCAGAGAAGCTATGGCTCCCCAATCCCTGGAAGTGTTCAAGGCCAGGTTGGCTGGGGCTTGGACCAACCTGGGATAGTGAAAGGTATCCTTGCTTATGGCAGAAGGGGTGGAATGAGATTGTCTTTAAGGTCCCTTTCAACCTAAACCATTCTGTGATTCTATCATAAATACATTTTTTATTTCTATAAGATAAGAAACATGTTGTTCATAACAATTTAAGATTTATCTATGCCCTGGTCTTTGAATCTTGGAAATATATTGCTACATCTCTAAGTTTATGTGCTTTTTTAAAATCACTGTGCAAAGTGGCTTGAAAGATTATCACTTTACTGCACTGACTGGGGATCACAATGCCTTCCTTTGCCTCTACGTATCTACTTGCCCTCCCTAGAAAGCTTGAAAGGTAAAATAAAAAAAGTACTATTGACTAAATTTTGTTATGAACGGCACCTTCCTCTATTTTCAGAGAAGCATTCTTTATTGCATAAATCATAACTAAAATTCACTATCAAAATAAAAAAAAAAACATTGCCGTGGTGTTATTTTTAAATACACACCTTTCTAGATAGGACTCCGCTGCCATACATGATGTCATTGAACAGAAGCTGTATTCTCTATATCCCACTGTACATGTTTTGACTATCACAGCCACAAATAATTTTTCTTACATTTCCAAGTCCATAAGCTCAGAAACCATAGACTTGACCAAAGAATGCATCATATTACATGTTCCTCTGCATTAGGAAGATAAATCACTCCCAGTGTAGAGGTCACAGACAGGGTCAGAAACCCTATCAGGTCCCGTGTACAGACCTAAGATCTGTACAGCAGACTTTTGAGTAAAGTCAGGAGGAGGAATGCTGATGATGCTTGGTGGCTAGAAACTACAAAGCAGAAGTGGCTATTGACTTTGCATGTGACAGAAATGTGGCAACTGAACCCAAATCGATTTTTGTTACACCAAATAAAAGAGAACGTCTCCAATAGGTCTTTAAGATGTTTTCCTCTACTCTGGATTCTGAATAAAAATTACACTGTGTAGAAATTACTGCAGCCAAAGTAGTGGAGTTCTTTCCCTATATTCAGATGCCAAATGGAAAAAGGAAGAATTTCAAAGTTCTTGTTTTTATACTCAACAGCATGTCCACTGAGTTTATTTTTCGCTGTTCTTATAGCTGTAGAGTTAACAGGATGCCTCTCACCATGCTGTGAGCTTAACAAAATAACCACACTTCCTCCCTCCAAGCCTTCTGTTCAACTGTGTATTTTCCAGCTGTTCCTTCCAAGTCAAATAAATCCTAGTCTCTTCTTGGTAGGGTAACACAATAGAACTATAACTACAGAATTAAATAACCATAGAATCAAAATAAGACCAGGTTAGATGGAGCTTTGAGCAACCTGATTTAGTGGATGGTGTCCCTGCCTATGGCAGGGGGATTGGAACTAGATGATCTTTAAGGTCCCTTTCAACCCAAACCACTCTATGATTCTATGACCTAAAATCAGTTTGCAAACATTTCCATAGCTTCTACTCATCATTTACAGTCAACAGATATCAGTTGAATAACCAGATGAAACTCAATTAAGCTTTTTTGTCACAGGGCAGTTTGAATCGTCTTTATTAAATAGTGAAATGTTATTGTCAAAGATATGACCTCATGACATGGTCTAACAAAATTGGGGTATAGGAGTAATTGAATCTCTCAGTGCCTCCTTGAATAATTAATTCTGGAAACACAAGGAAAATATTTTTTTGCCTTTGCTATAAAAGAGGGAAAAGCTGAGGAAAGATTAATACCTATATTTGTGTATTCCAGCAGTGCTCTGCATTAACTGTGATATTTTCCATATAAAAATGTTGTGAATGTTGAAATTTATAACTATTAAACAAGACATCTTGTGATTTATACCAGTCATTAATAGGGAAGAGATATTTTCTGCTTTTATTCTATACTTTTCTGAACACTTTCGTTCAAATTTCTTTTTATTAAAAGCTGTTATGGAACTGATTGCTGTTTTGGGCTTGTATCTAATCTCACATATAACATCTTGCACACAGATATGAAGTCATTATTGTTAGTTACAAATATTTGTAAATATTATTGGACCTGGATCCATTCACGTTTGTCCTATATACTTAACATATAGTTAAAATATAACTAAACTGATAGCTTTGAACAGAATGGAGTACTAATAACGGTAAAAGCTGTTCATCAGTGGAAACATGAAGTCCTGCACAAGTAAAAAAATCTAATTCCTGTAATGGCTCCATGAACACAATATCCAGCTAAACTGGAAAAGGGTCAGACTAGCCACACAAACCTGATGCAAATCAGGTTTCAGGCTTGTGCCTGAAAACCCTCTGCTCAACTTCTAGAATCCAGCTACTATCTGTATCACAGATTTTAATTCTAAATTCCTTTGCCTAATACTTTAGTCATACTGGAAAAAGAGAGTATTTCTGTAACTATCTGCAGAGTCGATCTCCTGATGACTATTGATACCTGGTCAGGCTGAATAATAGAGGAAGCCCCAAATGTTTGTTTTTTCCCTTCTTTTCCAAAACCACACAAAACAATGACATTGCAAAGCTTTAAGATAGGTCTGGCTTCTGATGTACCTGCAGTACAGATACATGCCAGTCACCCAGCATGGGTACGTCAACCTTCACAGACTAAAAGACCCAACCGTTTTTGCCATCTTACAGCAGCAAGAACAGAATCAGCTGGCAATAAGTGTTTGCAAGGCAACACTGAAGAAGCTTTTGGGCTGTATCCAGAGGGTGGTAAAGGACATAATTTCACTCAGCTGTTGTAATCCAGAAGTTCTAATCCTGTGTTAGTTTTGTGATGTTCATGATACATCAACTAACCAGGCTGTGGTAAGCAACTGGCTGCATCCAGCACAGGTGGAGAAGCAGAAGAAATACATACTTATTTTACTATATGCAAGTGCCTTTACTATTCTGTCCTACCTTTCTTCTCCTCCTACTGCATTTTGTAGCAATGGATGGTGGATCTAATCCCAAAGCACTGTTTTCATGTATACTTTTTAAAATCTTCTTTTATATAGCAGATTTCCATATAGTTTTTAAAGCTTGCTGAAAGTAAGTAGCATCTTGGGCATATCAGTACACTCACATCTCTGTGGATCACTTCAGCACACTCCAGCTCCACTCCAGCTGCTGTTGAGCCACCTGCTGCATGTGCCAACTTCTTTTGGCTGGTGGACAGTAAACCACAGTCCGGAGGGATCTCCAAATGCCTATTGTGGTAAGAAAACTGGACTACTTGTCCAGCTTTACAAGTTGAAATATACTGAGATACATATATATATATATATATATGTCCAGATAGATCTAAAATGGCTTTAGTGTATCTACATACACACGAGTTGTGTTACCCAGAGGCATAAAGGCAGATGCAGTCCTGTTTCACATTTGGGCTGTATTGGCTGTGATAAGGTTACACTTTTGTAAATTCAAAGCAAATCAAATTCCATCGCATGTCCTAGTTCTGGCTGAAAAATACGTATTTATTCTCTACCATATTTTTCTCTGTCACAAATCAGAGAAAATACTTAATGATCTTGTATGAAATTCTCCTTAAGGCAAATGAGGTTTTACTTTTGTACCTTCATAAAGCCATCTGTCAGGGCAAGTCCATATTTGAAAGTTTAATGGTGGAAATCTGAAATCACTTTTGGTAAAATCTAACATAATATATTTTAGACACACATTTTAAACTTAGAGCAAAACATCCCCCATCCTGTTATGCCAGTCCAGTAGGACAAAAAAAGATGGTACAGACTAAGATGCAGAAAGAACACAAAAATCCCCTTTAAATAAACAAACAAAAAATTCACCCCACACCAAAACAAAAACTAAAGGAAATAAATCACAACTCCTCATAAGAAACCTATTTTTCTATACAACATCTGATTAAAGTTGAAAAGGAAATTGTCAAAGACGGAATTAGCTACATCACCTCTTGAAAATAGCCATAGTATCAAAATTTATCTAAAACAGAGACAGGACAGCTATTTGGGGAGTTCCTACTGAAACCAATCTCATTATTGGACATTGAATGAGATACCAGAGGTGGGAGTGAGAGCATTTTCCAGGCCTTTCCACCCTGTTGCTGGAGCTGTGAGGTCCGTTTGTCGGCTTCTCCTGGGATCACAAGGGAGGGAGAGCTGCATCTCCCAGTCTCCTGTAACATCTGCTGCAGGGTAGTGCTGAGAAACAAGAAAAGCAGCTGTAGTAGCTACTGTTTTCCCTGGCTACTTAAAAGGATCTTCAGCAGAGTCATGGCAATTCAGAGTGGCCCCAAGGCCATTGGCCATTGGTATCAAGGGCATCTGGTCAACCAAAGGATTAGGGTTTTTTGCTTTTGGGGTGTTTTGTAGGATATGAGCTGGTTTAGTTAGCAAAATATATTTAAAGTCAAAGGTTTTAAGTATTTTTAATTATTTTTAATGACAAAGGGGGCAATAGCTTTAAAGCAGGCAGAAGATTTTCTTTGTTGCCATGCCATGATACAAGTCTTTGGCCATTAGCTCAAGCAAAGTAGGGCAGGAGGTCTAAACACTGGATGTGGATTGCAGAAGATGATTTCTCTATTACCCTTCCTTTCCAAGCAGCCATTTGAATCAATATCTACTCATGTTGGCAATAATCAAGCTATGCATCTCTTTCAAGTTAGTTTTGGATGCATTCAAAGCAGTGTAAATCACAGAACAACAGACATGGAGAAGATACAGAAATTTTCAAACTATGTAATACTCAATTTCTGAAATCTTGCCTTGTTTTTATTCAGACAGGAGTGTGGTTATGAAAATGTGCTAGAGGCCATACAATGCCCTTGAAAGGCAGTGGGTGAGAAGCAGCTGCTGCAGAGAGCACTGTGGTAGGATACCTTAAAACACTGCACATGACAGAGGAGCTGGTTAACTTCCCACAGCATTGCTGGAAATGAGCAGGACAAAATTCTCTCACTTCTGGTCACACCAGTCCATAGCTCTCTCCTGTCCGTTGTTGTTTTCAAGGCTGTACTCACGACTGGGTTTTTCCATACTGTTTCCTTGCAACTTGTCTTTCACTTTGACAAGCAAACACACAAGAACAGCGCAGATAGGAGGAAGATCCTATCCATTCACTTTCTTGGCTTCTCTAGAAGATTGCCAAGGAAACCTAATGTTGTACAGCCAGAGAATGTGATTATTTTTTGGCAACTGCAAGGACTTAGAAAGAACCTTTCCTCTTCTTTTGCATTTCCCCCATGCCATGTGGCAGTCATTCTGTTGCAGGCATACCCCAAAAGGAAAGGGAGGGAGTTCTGCACATTGTATTTGCAGTTTCTCCTTGGCTGCATCACTCCCCTGCCCTCACAACAGCATCCCTCTGCCCAGAAGCATGAAATCCACTAGATTTTGTAACTATGGTTTCATGGTTTGGGAATGGTATCCTCCAATTTAGTACTCCTGCTAAAACCATATGCTGTTTCCCCTCCCCACTCCAACTGGAGGCACAAAAGGCAAGGACCACAAGTCAGTTTACTGGAAACAGCAACAATAATGACAAAAGGTATAAGAAAAGAAATTATTTACACAGAAAGCCCCTGACAATAAACAAATACCAGCCCATTCTGTCCACCACATTTTCTCGACCTGAGGGAATCCCTTTTCCCCACCCCAGCAATTATGTGACGTGGTATAGACTAACCTCCCTCCCAGCTACTGCAAAAATAAATATGTCCTGGGTGGAACCAGGAAATTATCAATATCATCAATATCATGCTCAGATTTTACACCTTCCAACTACATACACACATTAGCACACATCAGGCAAAGATATGGGAAAAGGAATAACAGTTCTTTACTAGTGCATATATATATGTATAACAAGGCAAAGAAACAGCAACACCGGCAGCAACAACCAACAAAACCAGAAGCCCAGTAACAGCCGTCTCTCAGCCGCGGGCACTTTCCCCTTCGGTGCTGTTCTGCTCACAGCCGGCAGGGGCGCTGGTGGCTCCCGGCCGGGCAGGGCGGGTGCGATGATTCCCCCGCAGCTGCAGGGGGCGCTGTGGCGTGAGCTCGGCCACCTCTCTGTAGGTGGGTGATGGCGGGCAGGCTGGCGGGGCGGGAGAGATAGAAAAGGGGCTTCGTCTACAAACCCACAGGGGCAGCCGGTCCCGGTGCCCCTCTGGATGGCAAAATGGGTTGTAGCAGGAACCTCGGAGCAGCAGCTGGAACGGCAGAGGCGGGCACACTTGGGGTGGCAAACACA